>PVLC010005250.1:0-34096 GCA_004027655.1 Graphiurus murinus
TAAATTCATCAGTGATATAGGCCTATAGTTTTCTTTTCTTGAGCTGTCTTTATTTGGTTTTGGTATTAGTGTGATGTTGGCTTCATAGAATGTGTTTGGAAGGGTCCCGTTACTTTCTATTTCACGGAATAGCTTGAGGAGTATTGGGATTAGCTCTTCTAAAAATGTTTTATAAAATTCACTTGGAAAACCATCTGGTACTAGTACAGTGAGTGCCAAAAGAAAGTACTTGTGGTTCAATTCTTTAGGAAACTGCAATTTGCCAGCTTCAGAAGTTTTGAAATTTTTATCACTAAACCAGCAGCATCAATCTCACCTAGGAACTTGTCAGACATTAAAATTCTTGGCTCCACTCTCCAAACACACTGAATAAGAAACGCAAGAAATGTAGTCCAGCAATCTATTAGTAATCAAGCCCTCCTGGCAATTCTGAAGCATACTCAAATTGTTTGCCTCATAATTGACATCTATAGGATTATATCTCTTTGCTTTTAGTTTGCATTCACAGCCAAACAGACCCTAGTGGCACTGGATCTGACACAGTTCCAGGCTTGACTTCCTTAAAGACAAAAGAACACAAGAAATAAGATCAAGTGGTCTCATTCTTCCTACCTGAGCCCAGCCTCAACATTGACCGACCAGCTAAATGAATCCATATAATTGAGCCCAGATCCAACCAAAAATATTGTCCAGGAAACACGTAAAATCATGCTCTCTCTACATATAATTAACAGATGTGTTGTAAGACCACTGCCTTTGAGGGTGATTTTTAATTCAGTGTAACTAAAACATCTTGGATGAGGCCCTAAACAATATAAGAAAGTCATCAAGAGGTTTTTAGAGTGATAATACTTGTACTTTTCAATGGTCACTGTAGTTATATTATAGAAGAAATGTTAAAAGGCAAACAGGAGGAGGAAATACAAGTACAAGCAAGATATATTTGGTGCTGAATGAGACCTAAAGTCGCCTTTTGTTTTGGTTGAGTTACATAAGATTGAGTTTTTATAATCCAAAATAATAAAAATGCAATGGGATATGCCCATAATGTTTTGACAGACTGGAAAACCATGTTCAGCCTATTCTATAAACGAGTTGCTTTTTCCCTTCAGTTAGGTCACCTAGGTAAATCTATATCGGTATTACTGTGATGTGGCATATTGTACCTGCAAAATATGTCTTCAAGGGCAGGATAGAACACTCTTGGTGGCAGAACTATCTCACAACCAGGAAAGGAAATTGACTGACTTATTTCTCTGGTACATTCTATAAGTTTTTGTTACATCATTTATTTTATATGGGAATTTGGGGAGTTGTGTGTAAAATAGTTTCTTAGTCACGATTAAGTAAGTAAAATGAATGAGCAGTAACATAAGTAGTAATGTTAATTTGTCTAGACAAAAGCTATATCATTATGGCTAAAACCAGAGACCCTGAAATTAGACAAACCCAAGTTTTATTTTGTTTATTTTTTCAAGAAACCAGCTTTTGGTTTTGTTGATTTTCTGTATTGTTTTTTATTCTATACTTCATTAATTTCTGCTCTGATTTTCATAATTTCCTGTCATCTACTCATAAAGTAGAATTAAAATTCATTAATATCAGCCTAAATGGGTTTTTATCATGTCTTTGAAACATGGATATCACAATGCCTTTGCACATGGTGTTTCCTTTGCTTGATATTTGCACACTCTACTTTTTTCCCCATTATTATTCTGAAAAAATAGGTGCACAACTTATATTTTTAACACATTTTTTACACTTCTTTACAATGGTGCTTCAAACAGATTAAACTATGTATTTTTATATTTATGACTTCAATGTCAAATAATATCTTATTCAGCTTTGTGATTCCAGCACACGGTAACAACCAATAAATAAATGAAAAGATCCACCATAAAATATAGCTACTCATGAGTGCATTATTAAGCTAAACCTTATGAGGTTATAAAGGGACAAGTATCAAGTTGGAATCAATAATGAAAATAAACCAAGTAGAAGGATAATTAGAGGTAAGGAATAAGGACAAAAATGTTCAAAATCTAGAGTTGGAACAAATATTCAGCAATCTATATTTTATGAAATATTACTAAGAATTATGGGAAGATTAGTAGTAGTAGCAGTATACAAGCAATTATGGCTTTCATGAACAAGTATACAAAGGAAAGAAAATTGTGGAGAGAAATAAGAGTTAAAAAGTCAACATACTGCAATGAAAATGGATGATACAAGAATCTTAATGAAACTAAAATTTCTTTCTTTTTTTTTTTTTTCTTGCAGTACTGGGGATTGAACTCAGGGGCATTCTACCTCCAAGCTATAACCCCAGCCCTATTTTTTTATTCTTTATTTTGAAACCGGGTCTCACTAAGTTGCGGAGGGCCTCACTAGGTAGCTGAGGCTGACCGCAAACCCGGATCCTCCGGTCTCAGCCTCCCGAATGCTGGGATTACAAGCGTGCACCACCACGCCCAGTCTAAAATTTCAATATCAGATTAAACCACATTATAGGTAGCTAGGAGTAAAATTGACACATAAAAAGTAAATTGATTGATATGGAAAACATTTTATAAAATTTAACAGTGGTGGAAGACATAAAAATTATGACTGAGAATTTGATAATCACTTAAGATAGAAATTAACAATCCAAACAACAAATTACATGGGTCCTTAGGAAGAAAGCATATTTGTAAAATAATTAACTAAAGTAAATTTAATGAAATGATCTAAATCTGATAAGAGAAATAATTAGAGTAAAAAAATCAATATTTTCCATGTAAAGTTTATATAAAGAATCCTATATGTAGACATACTGACAAACTTTAAATAATGGTACTTCTATAAGTAAACCTTACTTCAAGTAGTCTTCAAGTTTCCCTCAGCAACATTAATGATAGCAAAACACTAGAATAGTACTTATAGTATTTGAGGGCAAATGGTTTCCTACTGAAAACTGCAACCAATTTGTCATTTATTTGTAAAGTAAAAATCTCCTGCCTGACGGACTTTACACTGCTGTTTTCTTTTTTCCTCAAATAATTTCTATTCAAATATATCCTTCTCAGAACAATGACAAAAGTCATTTATATTATGTTGTTTTTACCAGTTCTTATTACTTCTATTTACTTGATATTTGCTATTATTCCTGCTAGAATATGAGCCTCATTAAATCAGGAATTTTGTATTTATTGTGTTTCCACTTGCATTTATAATGACTAAAAACTATGAATATGTGATAGCTCCTTAATTAGAGTTGTTAAAAAACAATAACATTTATGGATGCCCTCATAATTTCTCATCTGGACTACTAAACTGGTCTTCCTGCTCTGAATCCATAACAGTATCTTTTTAAACATAATTTGTAGTAGCCCATTGATTTGGACTAGGTTCCTATATTGGGCCCAAGAGACCAAGCCAATATGGAATGAGTCATGTTAAATGAAACTAATTAACTTAGTAGTATACTCAAATAGCAAAAAGCAGTGGCTGAGCTTTAGTCAATTTTAAGCAGACAGCTGATTCTAATGAGACAAAACCATCAAGCTCTAACCAGTTAAGTTGTCCTTTTGCTCCCATTTTAGTTTCTGTCTATAAATGTTGCCTGACCATTCAATGAGCAAAAGTTCTTTAAATTTGTTCTGGATCTGGAGGCTACTCAATTCATAGATCATTATTTTCCTCAGATAAGCTTATACAAATTCTAAACTTGCTTAAAACGTTTCCTCTTTAACAAGCCCCACTCCTAATGCATTTTCCATGCACAATGTAGATTGAAATAGTTAAAAGTGAAATTGTGTCACTCATCTACTCAAATCCCTTTACTAACTGCTCATAATATTTTTTATCAAACTTATCATGGTTTTCAGTTGCTTCTTTGACTTCATTTTATGCCACTGAAAATTCTGAGAGAGGACAAGGAAATAGAGAGAATAGTTTGTTCTTAGATTTAACTCAATACTATTTAAAGTAAGCCTCTCTACATTTATTTATAAGGTTAAAATGATCCAAATTTAAAGCCAGGGGGATCTTTAAAAAAGAAGAAGTTTGACCTATGTGTTTAAAATTTGAGAACAAAAACAATTTTTCAAAAATTGTCTTCTCTCCCTAGGATAATTTCTTTTTTTTTAAATTTATTTTTAATTGGTGCATTGTAATTATACATCTTTGTTAGGTACAAGCTGGTAAAGGCATACATGCACACATTTCTCATTTAACCCTTCCCCAATTCCCGGCCCACTCCCCCTCCTCCCTCCTTCTCAAGGTCAGTTTAGTGATCGACTTTGATGTGTTCATGAAAGTGCATTATGCTCATTAGGTGTCCCCCCTCCCCCCATCACCTTCCTTTAAGCCAAGTTCTTTGCTCACCTAAGGTTTCTCCTTCTTCATCTGGGGTCCCTCTTATATCCCATTTTCTCCCTAGCTTCCACATATTAGAGAGAGCATATGATTTTTTTACTTTTTGTGACTGACTAATCTCAGTTAACATAATGTTTTCCAGTACCATCCATTTCCCTGGAAATAACATGATTTTGTTCTTCTTTATGGCTGAGTAAAATTCCTTTGTGTACATATCCCATAGTTTTGTAATCCATTCATCTGTTGATGGACATCTTGGCTGGTTCCATAGTTTGGCAATTGTAAATTGTGCAGCTATAAACATAGATACACATGCATAGATCTGATAGTTTGGTTTCCACTCTTTTGGGTAGATACCCAGAAGTGGTATTGCTGGGTCATATGGTAGGTTCATTCCCATTCATCTGAGGATCCTCCATATTGTTTTCCAAAGTGGTTGCACTAATTTGCAATCCCACCAGCAATGTATTAGGGTTCCCATTTCTCCACATCCTCACCAGCATTTGTTGTTGTTTGTGTTCTTGATGATTGCCATTCTGATTGGGGTTAGGTGAAATCTCAAGGTATCCCTAGGATAATTTCTACAGAGATATCTTAACGTCTTTGGTAGCCCACATTCATTCCTAATTCATGAGTATACAATCATGAGTATACAAATAATTGTTGCATGGGCCTTTCAATGTATTCTCATTGACTTTTTAATTTTTGTAGTTCACTTTATTATAGATTGGCTGTCATTCTGTACCCTCATCTTGGTCACCCTTCCAGTTATACTTGGCAGATTTTTTTTAGTTTATATTGGAGACTGGTGACCATTTCCTTGTTTTTGAAAATTCAGTTTTTTCTCTATTTGCATTTCATTTTTCCTAGTGGGTCAGATTACTCAAAAAATTAACCAAAATGAATTTGAATTTATTTTAAATAATGAATAAATGGATAAGAATAGGAAATATTAATTCTAATATGATGAATAATAAGAGGGAAGAGGATATTAAATTCTTATATTAAATTAACACATTGATACTTAAAGCATCCTTTATATTAAGAAAAGTAATCTGCCAAGAACAATCCACAGTACATAATCCAATTTGTGACATAATAATAATAAAGACCTGGAGAGTAGTGCACTAAGCAGTGTGTGCATGTATGAATGTATCTCTTTGAATCTAACTATGATGTACAAGTACAATGTACCAATAAATGTAGGCATAAAGGTAGTCATATATAATTCACAGAAGAAAGACTAATTAATGAAGTAACACAGGTGTTCCAGTCAGCATCCCTACAGCCATAATCTAAAGGTCTGATCACATAACTTAGATGAAAGGAAATTTATTTTCTTATGGTTCTGGGTTCCACTCATGTGAGGTTGGGGACCATGGATCTCAGGGCATTAGGGTGGGAGGCAGAGAAAGGGAGAGAACATGAGATATACTCCTCACATCATGGAGGCCAGAAGGAAGAGAGAGAGAGAGAGAGAGAGTACAGGGGGAGGAGTAACCATATATAATCCCCAAGACTATTCCCATTAGGGTCAGGGATCTACCCCCTTTCCACTGCTGGGATTACAATACTCATGACTCAATTACATCAACTCTAAACATTAATAAATGAGTTCTTTAAGGGACATTTTATATCTAAATATAACAACAAAATCATGACATTTCTCATTTAGTAAATTTAAACATTAACAAATTTCAGAATGATAAAATAATTTTACATATAAAGAGAAATTTTAAAATTATAGAAGATATTTACATATTTTCCCCTGTAAAGATCAGAAAAGTCTTTGATATATTTACTTTGAAAACATATTTAGATATAGATAAATATAGGTATAAAGTAAGCAAAATATAAGTCTTTGTAATGATATTAACAAGGATTAAAATTCAGACTTTACAGAGATATATAAATCTTTAATATAAATTCTATAACATCAATAGAAAACAAAGAAATTATCAATTCACAAAAATAAGTGCAAATATTTTAATATCAAATATTAAATTTGGTAATCAAGAAAATTGCATATCATTTTCTTAAAATTGAAAGTCAAATATATTTGTAAAGATACAAGTAAAATGGCAATTTTATACAATGCAAACAGTTGTTTTAGTTTGCCCAGGTTGTCATTTAAAAAGCAACACAGACTGGGTGGCTTAAAATAAAGAATTTTATTTTCCCATACTACTGAAGACCAAAAGTCTGAAATAAAGGAAATAGCAGTAGGTTTCTTGTGACCCATTTCTGTTTCAAATGGCCATCCTCTTGTGTCCTCACATGGCCATTTTTCTATTCACATGCTTTTCTGATGTTGTATTCTTCTTATAAGGGCACTAGTTCTATCCAATTAGTATCCTATCCTCCTTATTTCATTCAATCTTAATTAGCTCCTGTAGACCCTATCTTCTAATCCAGTCATATTAGGGTTTAAGTATTAAACATATGAATTTTACAGTCACACAATTCACTTTATAATATAATTTATTTTTTCATAATTTTGTGTATAGTAATTGCCAAATATCTGTAGATCAGTTATGGGGTTTGTAGGTTCCATAATTTGGAGAACATATTGAGGTGTACAGTCAAAGATTTTTTAGAATACTGTTTACTGAAAGAAGTATATACATTATTCAACAAAGTGATACTACCCAAATTGGCCACAATGGGAGACATATTAAATAAATAATAGTAAAATTCATGTTTCAGAGTACATTTAATTCTATAAAGTAAACTCTTGATGTAAAATTCACTACACAAAACATTATTGTTCATTCTGTTATAATAATGTGAATGCTAAGGAAAAAAATATATCCATTCTTCATTTCAGCGTGGTGCATTCTGATATTATATATTACTATATGAATATGAATAACATTATGTTAAGAACAGGAATTTATGTGTGTGTATGAAGGCACTATACTAAAATGAATAAAAAGTTTATAATTGAGTGCAAAGATATGTATTCATGGATTGGAAGAACTAATATTATTAAAGTGATCATATTACCCAAAGAAATCTATAGATTAAATGCAATCCCTATTGAAATCCCATTGGAGGCTTTTACAAAACCACGAAAGACCATAAATATCCAAAGAAAATTTAAGCAAGAAAAAAGTTGGTTGTATCACAATTCCGGATGTCAATTTATGTGCTAACTACAATGAATAAAAAAAGTGTATAGTACTGGCATAAAGCAGATTTATAGTTCAGTGAAGAGAATAGAGAAACCAGAAATAAAATGTGTGTATAGTTATCCCATTTTTGACAGGAATCCATGGATATAAAATTGGGAAAGGTTAACCTCAACAAATGGTGCTGGGAAACGTGAATATACTCATGCAGAAGAATGAAACTAGACCCTTATCTTACTCTGCACACAAAAGTCAATTCAAATTGTGAAAAACCTTAGAATATGATACCAAACTACTTCTAGAATAAAATCTAGGAAAGGCTTCCTAACATTAGCTATAGCAATGATTTCTTGGGTATAACACCTAAAGCAGAAGCAAATAAAGCAAAATAGACATATAGGATTATATAGAACTAAAAAGCTTCTCTACAACAAAGGAAAATCAACAAAATAGGAAAAACATTTGCCAACTGTGTAACCACTATCCTACTCTCTGTTTCTATAAATTTGATATATTAAATTACTCATATAAGTTGTCTTCTGTAGCATTTTCTCTTCTTTGTGTGGTGTATCACCCTTAATATAACTTCACAGAGTACATTATATTAATTATACAAATGACAGTGTTTCCTTCATTTTGAGACTAAATAATATTACAATTTATGTATATATTACATTTCCTTTCTTTATTCATCTGTCCATGGATGCTCAGGTAGTTTTGCTATAATATAGCAAAACAACCAAAAATGTTCAAAGAAACTAAATGAGAATTTATCCACAGAAGATATATAAATGGCCAAAAAATATGAAACATTTTTCAACATTGCTAACCATCAGGTAAATGCAGATCAAAAGTACATGAGATGTCTCCACACAAATGTTAGGATGGCTATTAGTAACAACAACAATAACAATGCACAGAGAAAAATAACATTAGATAACAAGTGCTAGAAAATAAGTATGGAAAAATGAACACTTATGGACTATTGGTGGAATGTAAATTTATGTAGCCACTGTGAAAAGCATTATGCAAATTCCTCAAAATATCAAATGTAGAACTACCATGTGATCCAGCAAATCCCACTTCTGTGTATATAGCCAAAGGAATTGAAATCAGGATTTTGAATACATCTCCACTTCTATTTTAATTGCAGAATTATGCACAGTAGCCATAATATGGTAACTACCTGAGCATACATGGACTTATGAATAAAGAAAGAAAATGTAATATATCCATAAAATGTAATACATTTAGCCTTAAATTGAAGGAAACACTGTCATTTGTATAATTAATATAATGTACTTCACGAAGTTGGAGTATATTATATTAAGGGCAATGCACCACACAAAGAAAGGCAAATGCTACATGAGATAACTTATATGAGTAATTTAATATATTCAAATTTATAGAAGCAGAGAGTAGAATAGTGGTTTCCAGAGACTAGGGAATTATGGAAATTGGGAAGTATTAGTGAAGTGGTACATAGTTTCAGGTATACAAGATAAATAAGTGTCATACAGATTTATTGCACAGTTCAAAATATATAGCTAACAGTATTATGTTTGTACTTTAAAAATTGCTAAGAAGATAGATCTATATTCTAAGTTAGTATAAAAATTAATAATAAGAAGGATGGAAGGAAATTTCTGAAGATGATTAATAAGTATAGACATAGATTGTGATTAGGATTCCATGGGTATATGCTCATCTTCAAAACAACAAGTTGTATATATTTAAAAGGTACAGAGTATATATGTCAATTATATCTCAATAAAAATTAGTTTTAAATGTGCACATCATCATTGTTTGTGGCTCTGGTGTCTTGGTAATTATATACTTTCATATACATTTTTTGTTCCCTTGGCAAGACAGTTTTCTAAGAAACCATGTATTTCATTTGTGCTCTGTCATCGAAAGCATCCTCAAATTCAGTCAGTTTCTGGAGCTTGACAGAATATTTACATTTTATATAGAGCTCTCCATGGTTTAGGACATAGCTGATGTTATTACTCGTGGTGCAATAGGTACATTTTAGCTGGCATTTTTGTGTGGCAAGAAGTAAGAGTAGGGACGCTAACCTAAGACATGCAATAAGTGAAGCTCTAATCCCTGAATATTAGTCTATTTTTTTTGCTATAACAACATACCTGAGACTGGATATATTATAAAGAAAAGAGGTTTATTTATCTCATATTTGAAAGGCTTAAAGTCCAAGATCAGACAGGCCCATCTCTGTGGCTTCTGTTAGGAGCCTATTGGCTTAGTAACAACATAAAAGAGAAATGGGAAAGGAATGATTGTATGCAAAAGGGCCAAGCACATGGGTGGCCTCACTTAATAATAACCCATTATGTTAAGTGAGATTAGCCAGTCACAAAGAGTAAAGAAGCATATGTTCTCCCTAATATGCGGATGCTAGGGAGAAGATGGGGCATAAGAGGGTCTCCAGATGAAAAGGAGAGATCCTTGATAAGCAAAGAAGTTAATTTAACTGAAGGGAATGGACGGGGGGTGGGGGGGAGCATCCTAAGGCACATGATGTACTTACACAATTATATCAAGGTCACTCACTGAAATGAACTTGAGAGGGAGGAAGGGTGAGGGAGCGGGGTGGGAATTGGGGAAAGGGTCAGATGAGAAATGTGTGCACATTTGTCTTTATCAATTTGTACCTAACAAAAATGTACATATACAAAAATAAAAATTAAAAAAAAGAACTGAGTTTTCACAATAACTACATTAATCCCTTCTAAGGGTGGTGCCCTCAATGACCTAACCACCTCCCACTAGGCCCCACTTCTTACAGTCTTTTGACCATTACCACACTGGGGATGACTTAAGTCATCACACCACATCTTCTCTGCTTGGCTCTTAAATGTCTTCTTGCATATAAGCAACCAAAAAGGTGGTACTGCATCTTCCCCACACAACTTCTTTTTCTGTATCCTGCATATATATATATATATATATATATATATATATATATATATATATATATATATATGTATATGCTTGTCATCATTCTTTTTTTTTTTTTTTTTTTTTGCGGTACTGGGGATTGAACTCAGGGGCATTCTACCTCCAAGCTATACCCCCAGCCCTATTTTTTTTTATTCTTTATTTTGAAACCGGGTCTCACTAGGTTGCGGAGTGCCTCACTAAGTAGCTGAAGCTGGCCGCGAACCCGGATCTTCCGGACTCAGCCTCCCGAATGCTGGGATTACAAGCGTGCGCCACCACGCCCGGCTTGTCATCATTCTTGACAGCTCTGTGTTGTAAGAGTTGCTGCCATTGTACATAAAAAGGAAACTGAGGCACAGGGATTTCAGAAATATAACATGACATTTGTCCTTGATATAAGTTGAAAATTGATACAATCAGGTGTGTAACTAGGTCTCTTGGGCTCCTTCAAACGTTGTTCTTTTTCAAATATACCTCATTAAACAGCTTAGGTGAAGTGTGCAAGAGAAAATATATAAGAAAATGCATAACTAAATTCCAGGAGAGGAAGTGGAGAAAAGACAAGCATATAACTTCTTGTCTTCATTTCAGGATTTTCTTGCAAATTTGTGGATAAATTTGTGTTAACATTCACACTTTCCTTTTCTACATCTAAACAATTTTCTTGTGCAAATTACTTCAAAAACCTAGGTGAATATTGCTGGTGATTAGTCCTTCCAGCTTCCATTCTGAGTTTCAAAGGAATCTATAACCCTTAATTTCTCACCTACATCTGGAAAGTAAGGCAAGCATTATTATTTTCATTGATCCAAAGAAAACTGAGAGGTTAAGAAGTTCCTTGTGGTCCCCACAGCAAGAAAATGATGGAGTGAGTCAAGAATTTGAAAGCATACCTCCTAATTTCAACTCTATATTTAGATATTGATTTATTTTTTATTTTCTGGCAAAAGAAGGGCAGCACTGCTAACTACAGTGAGCTATATTATTCTTTTTTCCTTTTAAAATATTTTATTGGTGCATTATAGCCTCATGTAACGATGAAGTTTAGAGTGATAGTGACATACATGCATACAGCACTTGTTGAGCTTTCCACAGGCTCCCTCCCTACTCCCTCCACTTCCTCATACATGATATTGAGATTGGCATTGGTATACTCACATATGTACACAATGTCAATATAAGTGTTTTCTTCATGGGTGCTCCTCTTCCCCCTCATCCCCGAGACTACCTCCCTTCTCCAATGGAGCTTCTTCTCCATTATCTAAAGTCCCTCTTGTACCAAATTACACCCTAGCTTCCACATATGAGAGAAAACATATGCCCCTTTACTTTCTGTGACTGGATAATCTCAATGTTTTCTAGTTATATCTATTTTCTTGCAAATGAATTAATTTTGTTCTTTTTATAGTTATGAAACTATGGTATATACAAAAGAGACACCTAGGCTGGTTCCATAGTTTGGCTATTGTGAATTGTGATACTATAAACATGAATATGCATGTATTACTATAATATTCTGACTGCAATTCCTTTGGAAAGATACCTATGGAATGCAATAGCTATGTCATATGGTGAGTCTATATCCAGTCTTCTGAGGAACATCCACACTAACCTCTATAGTGACTGTAATAATTTGCAATCCCCCAATATTATATAAGGGTTTCTATTTCATCACATCCTCATCAGAATTTATTATTTTTGTGTTCTTGTTGATTGTTATTGTAACTGGAGTTAGATAGACTCTCAGTGTAGTTTTTATTTGTAATCCCTCTTTATTTTCTTACTGTCTCCACCACTGTTCTCTTTAAGTGCATTATGAATCTCTGTCCTTTTGTTTATCATTATAACCAGTGATAAAACATAATATATCCTATTTATTATTCTTTGAATGACAACAAAGGCAAAAAGTTTTCTTTGAGTTCAAAATCCCTTTGAAAGATTGCCTTATTCCTCTGATTCATTTCCCCATATTATCTTTTTGATAGTTGTCTGTAGTCTCTTATATCAACTTTTTCACCTCATATTCTTCAGTTATTTATCCATGGATTTAAATGGCCAAGTTCTTCTGTTAATGTTTTGCTTCTAACATATTTAATCTCTCAGCAATATTTGATATGTCTGTCGTCTGTCTCATTTTCCCTTTAAGAATATTTCCTTTTTTTGTGTGTGTGGTACTGGGGATTGAGCCCAGGGACATTCTACCTCTGAGCTACACCCCCAGTTCTATTTTTTATTCTTTATTTTGAAACAGGGTCTCACTAAGTTGCGGGGGGCCTCACTAAGTAGTTGAGACTGGCCGCGAACCTGGATCCTCCAGTCTCAGCCTCCCAAGTACTGGAATCACAAGTGTGAGCCACCTGAGCCACCATGCCTTTTTGACTATTGAAACATCACTGTCTTCAGATTTTCCCCCCTACCTAACTGGCCATTTCTTCTTGGGAATACACACACACACACACAAACACACACACACACACACACACATTATATAATTTCATTATATAATTTGCTGACTTCTCCTTATCTTCTTGAATTCCAAATGTTTGAGCTCCCTAAACAGTTTTGTCTTAGGCCTTCAGTCTCTTTCTAAATCGTCTATGTAAGTTACCTTATCCAGTCTCAAAGTCTTAAACACTGGCTACTAGCTGATTACCTCTCCATCTTTATCTCCACATACTCTTTATGAGACAAAGACTGCCAAAATATATCTCAATTCCTCATTTTCTCCTTAAAAGTCCAGGCCCAAATGTTTACTTGCATCCTTTGTGTTCCAAATAGTTTCCTAAAATATATCTTAAACATTATATAATCAAAAAAAGAGCTCAATTTCCCACAAACCAGTTTCTTCTCTAGTATTCTCCACTTCATCAAAGTTAGTTACCATATTCCCTGATGTTTTGATCCCAAATAAAAAGATGAATTTAATTCTATTCATCCCCTTATTAGCCTTACTCATCTATATTCAATTCATTTGAAAGATGTAATTCCTTTGCCTATAAATCGTCTTTGGATTAATTTCAATTCACATTATTCTCACTCACTGTCACTATGGCCCAACCACCATTTTTCTCCTGCCTGGAATACTATAATAAACTAATTAGTAACCAAAAAATGCAACTCCAGGTCAAAACCCTATATGTGCTATTTCAGGCCTCCTTACATAATTTACAAAAGCTTTACCTGGTAAGCCTCCTGGTGAGGCTGTTCTCTCACCTCAGATTTGAAGAATAGCTCATAAAATTGCAGTTTCACACTAGAGCAGCAGTCACCACTTAGGCCTTACCCCACACCCCTCCAGTTGTCTTTGCTCTTAAGCACATCTGCTTTCCTAGATCAGGCTTCTTTATAAAGAAGCCTACTTACCTGCAGCTTTGTGTAGAGCTTTCTCTTGCTCCTCTATTAAGAATTTCTTATATAGAGAAAGAGGAGGAAATCATACTTTTCCACTCCTAGCGATTTCACCTCCCCTTCTCTTCCTCTCCTCATTAATAAACTCCAGAAAACTTATCTGTTTCCCTCTGTCTTTGTCTCTTTCTTTCTCTCTGTCTCTCCCTGTTCTCTCTCTATGGTGAGATGTGCACCCTCTCTCTGCTGTTTCACCTGACCTTCAACACAGATGCCATTCCATGGTGGAAATTGAACAGTCAGTGCTTACTCTGGTTCATTCTCTTCCTTCTACCATAGTAGTAAGTAATTAAAGGCTGTACTGTAACTTCTATTTTGTCCATCTGTTGTTTCAGTTATTTCAACATCTGGCATCTTATCTCTTTCAGCCTCAGCTGAGCTCCTGAAAATAACTTTTATGGAAATACATGGAAAGTAAAAGAGCCAAAATATTTATTTGAAATGGAGAATACTATTAGAGGATGCATAGTGCTCTGTTGGAGGGCTACTACATTTATAGCTACAATAACCAAGACAGTATGATATCAGTTAAGGGGAGGACACATATATCAAAGGATCAGAAGGAAGTATCAAAATAAATCCTCTGAAATATGACAGATAATTTTCTATAAAGTTATAGAAATATTTCTTTGGGAAAAAAGATGTTTTTCAACAAATTCTACTGGAAAAACAACATTTACAAATATAATAAACCTCACAGTTAACATGTAACTTAACTAATGGATCTAAATATAAAGTGGAAAACGATAAAATATCTATAAGAAAACATGAATAACCCATCATGACTGTGGCTGGACAAAGAGTTCTTAGGTTTACACCACTAGTACAATCCTTAAACAAAAAATTGCTAACCTAGACTATATCATATTTTAAATATTCACCTTGAGATGCTGTTAAAACAATAAAAAAGACAAGGAACAGAAAACATGTAGCACATAGGTCAAAATATTTGCATCCAGAATATATTAAAAAGTCACCGTACTCTATGGTAAAAAGTAAAAAAAAAAAATTAAGTTGGCAAAACTCCTTAAGGAACAATTTATCAAAGAGGAAATATAGCAGGCATAAAAGCACATAAAATATTATTAGTCATTAACACTTTGAAAATTAAAATGATGGTGAGATAGCCCTGCATACATTGAAATGCCTAAAATTAAAAAGTGTGTTAATACCAAGTTCTGGGAGGAGTGTGAAGAAACTGGGCTTTTCATTAATTGCTTGTGGGAATGTAAAATGATGCAGTCATTCAGGAAAAAAGTTTTGAATGTTATATAAAGTTTAAAATGTGGATATAAGCCAGGAATTGCACTGCATACTATTTCCCCATAATAAAAAAATTACATTTGCACAAATAAATGAGTACAAATATTTACAGAAGCTCTATATGTCACTTGCCAAACCTGGAAATAACCAAAATTATATTCAGTGAGTGAATAAGTGAACAAATTGTAGTATATCCATACAATAGAATGCTACACAGCAGCAAATGGCAAGACAAAACAAAAAAAGTATTCATATGCATATATACAATATCTATAATTTTTTTATAAAGAGCAAGAGAATCATCCTCAATTAATGAATAGAATCTCAAAAGGATATATGCATATGATTCCAAATATACTAGTCTTAAGTAGGCAAAAACTATAATTATGAAAGACAAAACTAATGGTCATCAGGTCTAGGGGTAAGTGGGGGGATAACTGCAAACGGGTAGCCCAAGGAAGTTTTGATGGTGGGGGAACATGTATAGTGATTTTAGTGGGAGTTGCACAAATTTATACATATGTTAAAATTCATAGAACTGTATATCAAAATATACTTTATATTAATTTTAAAATAAAAGTATAAAAAGTGATTTTATTATTTTTAAAGCCATATTTTTATATATGAATAACAATTTGTATGGGACTAATTTTTTTCATAAACACAACTATAATTAGTCAAATTTATCTAGGATTCATTCAGATAATATCACTTAGAGTCATCCTGATGGATTTTTAAAACTCAAATCATCTAAGCATCTTTTGAAATTCTGAGTCTTTCAACAATCTCATACCTACACTGTGCCACTAAAGTGGTAGTTATTGGTCAGGAAGTATTAGTTATGGGATACCCTCTGAAACTGATGCATAGATATTTCACTACATTTTAATATCATTATTACCAGTAGTTCCTTTGTTTCCCCATCTTTTTATGAGCCCACACAAGCACTCGAATGAGCACATCTTAGGTTTCATTAGGTGCAGTATTTTAGAACACTTCTGAAGCTCATTACAACTGAAGAATGCTTTTTCCAAAGCTAACTAGGATGAGAAAATGAGAATAAGGGACATATGTCATGCAATACACTGATATTTTATTCTCAATTTTGTGAAAGTTAAGACATGCATAAAAAACTGTGCTATTTGTTTTTAATTTAGAAAGTCATGTACCTGTGTTATGGTTTGGAACTGGCCTCTAAAAACTCATGTGTTGAATCCTGGTCTTCAATGCAGCATGACTCAAAGATGAGGCATGACTAGATGACATGGATCACCAGGGAAGGGAACTTGAGGACTGTATCTGTTCCTGGCCACTTTCTGTCTCCCTCTCTCTGCTTCCTAGCTGCTATAAGTTGAGCATGTTTCCTCTACCTGTCATCATGATGTTTCTGCCTTGGAGCCTGCTGGCTGTGGACTAAACCTCTGAAATCATGAGGCAAAATAAACTTTTCATTCCATAAGTTGCTCTAGTCAGGTATGTTGTTTACACACACACACACACACACACTCACACTTCATTTACACATGCTGAGATAACTTGGTTTACTGCTATAAAATATAAAATCAACATAGTTCATTTAAGATGCATCCAACTAGCCCTTTATTGTATTCTAAGTACTTGATACCAGGGGCATGAAGATGAATAAGAAGAAGCATTGTCCTTAAAGTGGCTTAAAATCTAGTGCTGGAGCTAAGCATAATGGCACAGTACTTGGAATGTTGAGATGTGAGGATCACAAGTTTGAGAATAGCCTCAGCAAGTAGTGAGACTCTTATCAACCTACATAGATCTTGTTTCAAAATAAAAATAAAATGGGAACGGTGGTATATCTCACAGTAGAATGCCCCTACGTTCAATCCCTATTACCACAAACAAATCTAGTAAAGGAAATTAAAAACATAATATAGATCACGAGAAAACAGAAACCACATACCACAGAGTACAGAGGTGGCATAAAGGAGATTGGAATAGACTTGAAGTCTGGGGAAACAACATGTAACTTGGAAGTTTATAGCTTAATTTACTGAACGATGTTGCAGCACTCCACGTTATGGATCTGTATTATGGAAATTCCTTTGACTCCTGTATAACACATTTACTTATTTATCACCTGCTCTTTATTCTACTTAATTTTTGCTGCTGTTCCTGACTCTTAAATGTCACTCTACACTGGATTTAAATCCTTTACCAAGTGTTCTACTCATTGTAAAATAATTTGCTGAGAAAGATCAGCCAGTCTCATGGTCCATATAACCACATCAATATCTATTACCCTCATCTCTAGCTTGTCCATGGATTCTAGATGTATATCTAACTGTTATAATTATGTATTCACATATTCATCTATGTGTCCAAAACTAGATCTCAATTGCCTCCTATAAAGCAATCACTTTGCTAAGTATGGAGAAATGTAGTGGTTTTCAAAAATCTATATGGTCATTGTTACATGGATATCTCTCACAGACCTAACTCTCTCGGCATGTATAAACCCAAACAAGTGAAGTTTTCTCACTTAAAAGAACTGAACCATTTACATGTATACAATATGTTTTAGAGCTATGGTGTTGAGAACTTGATATGCATTAACCTAATTAATCTCAATAGCAAAGCTATGATATAGGTACTATTTTATATTCCTTTTACATATGAAGAAACTCAGGCAGAAGATTAATAAATGTCTTGCCTAAGTTCACACAGAAAATAGTTGGCCCAGCTGGATTGTAAATGAAACAGATCTCTTTCCAAAGCATGACCTTATATATTATACATTATTCTTTTTTTGGAATCTCATCTAACATTCTCTTTCTCAGAGATATGACCAGCCATCCTGTTGTTTTGATGTGTCCCTCTGATTTTCCTTTACCCTTACCCATTCTCTTTTCATTTCTTTACTTTCCTTTTTCTACCACTTTCTTCTTCCTCTTTTTTTCTTTCTCTTCCCCTTTTTATCTCTTTTCTCCCAAACAACCAATCAAAAAACCCTGTAAATTTGATGTCTCTTAATGGTTCATTTTGTCATAATATTCATACTACAACCTGACACTTGAGCATTCCTCATCACCTTTTTGTCTGGGACACTTTTAGTTCAATTTTCACAAATCTGCCATCATAATTTATCTAAAAAGACAAAGTTAAACACATTATTCTTTTTAAAAGCCTTTTAATTTCACTTTTAATTGCAGAACCCCAGCATAGAGAGGGAATCCATCATAATCTGGTTTCTAACTTCCTCCCCAGCTTCATCTTCTATGCTCATTCCTAGGCTCATTCTTTCTAGGCTCATTCCTTTGGCAACTCTAAAATTGTCACTATTCCCCACATGAATTCTGTGATTTCCAATCTTTGCATTTTTGTCACTCTGTCTGAAATTTCTTCCTCCAATTTCCCCATAGGTTGTTTCTGTAAAGATTTTCAAAAGTGAGACAAAATATAACTTATTTTGATAGCCTTCCTGACAGCCAGAAGGTTTTCTTTCTATAGCTTGTCTATATATCACAAATCCTGGTAATATACTTAACTCTACACTTAATACCACGTCACATAATTGTGTGTTGACTTATCTTAGACTAGAAACACCTGAATGTCAGAGATGTCTTATTTACCATCCTTAACAACCCTGCCTCATAATATTCAAATGAAGGTCAACACGTGGAATTGGATTAAACTGAAGAGCTTCTGTGAAGCAAAGGAAACTATGAAGAACCTCAACAGAGAGCCCACAGACTGGGGGAAAAATTTTGCCAGCTACTCCTCTGATAGAGGACTAATATCTAGAATATATGGAGAACTCAAGAAACTCAGCTAAGAAAACAAATAATCCAATCAAAAAACCGGCAAAGGATCTAAATAGACACTTCAAAAAAGAAGAAATACAAATGACCAATAAATGTATGAGGAAATGTTCAAAATTATTAGCAATCAGAGAGATTCAAACCAAAATTACCTTGAGATTTCACCTAACCCCAATCAGAATAGTAATCATCAAGAACACAAACAACAACAAATGCTGGTCAGAGTGTGGAGAAGTAGGAACCCTAATACATTGTTGGTGGGATTGCAGATTAGTGCGACCACTTTGGAAAACAACATGGAGGACCCTCAGATGAATGAGAATGAACCTACCATATGATCCAGCGATACCACTTCTGGGTTTTTACCCAAAAGAATGGAAACCAAACAATCAGACCGACGCATGTGTATCTGTTTATAGCCGCACAGTTTACAATTGCCAACTATGGAACCAGCCAAGATGTCCATCAACAGATGAATGGATTTGCAAAACTTTGGGATATGTGCACAATGGAATTTTACTCAGCCATAAAGAAGAACAAAATCATGTCATTTTCAGGGAAATGGATGGAACTGGAAAACATGCTAAGTGAGATTAGTTAGTCACAAAAAGTAAAAAAAAAAAAATCATATACTCTCCCTAATATGCGGATCCTAGGGAGAAGATGGGGCAGAAGAGGGTCTCCAAATGAAAAAGGAAAAACCCTCGATAAGCAAAGAAGTTGACTTAACTGAAGGGGATTGACGGGGTGAGGGGACACCCTAATGCATATGATGTACTTTCACAAATATATCAAGGTCAATCACTAAACTGAACTTGAGAAGGAGGGAGTGGGGTGGGAATTGGGGAAGGGTTAAATGAGAAATGTGTGCATGTATGCCTCTACCAACTTTTACCTAACAAAGATGCACCAATAACTTAACAATGCACCGATAAAAAAATGTGATCTTTTAATAAAAAGAAAGAGTATTATACAGATCATGTTTTATCTCTGTAAATAGAGCCTATTATAAAGTATGAGCCATCCATGTTTGGGAACTTTTTTTCTAAATTTTAGTAGAATAAATTCATTGTGACATAATGAATCTCTACATAATTTTTATTTTTCTTTCTGATTTAATGAGCTTAATTCTTTTCTATTTCTTTGTTTTGACTGGTGGCCTCTCAATCTTTTCAGCTTTTTATTCTCAACATTTAGTAATAGACACTACATATTCATATTTCTGCCAAGCAATGACCCAGAATATTAGATCCTGTTTTCCTAGTCTTGAGCATTACAAGTAATAGATACTACATTTTAAACTCTTTACTTATGTTCGTTGTCTGAATTCCATATTTAAGAATGAGAATTTTTCAAATTTCTTCTTTCCCATTCACAACACCTGACCATAATTGTTTATGATATTTTTGCTGGTGATAGTCATTTTTATTATTTTCTGTCTTTTCCTGAGTCTAGACTCAGCGTTTGGATATATTTCATTGTTATGGTTTAGTATAGCAGTTTTCATGCTAAGACTCATGGACCAAAAATTTATTAATTACTATCTAATTCATTCATACTCATATCCATTATTTGCATATTTCAATGGTGCTTTTGCACTACACCAGAATATTTGGCAGATGTGACAAAAATTTGGGAATTCACAAAGACAAACGTGTTTACTATCTTGACCTTTATTCAAAGTTTGATGACTTCTGGTTCAAACCATATCACATCTCATAGCATTTCATAGAACACTATCTTGTTAAATGAATGACATGAAACATTTTCTATACTCATCACTGAGAAATTACAATTTCAAGTATAAAATGCTCAAAATAATGCAACAATCCATTTTGGCAGTCTTCCAAATCTCTGCTTACCAGAAACTTTTTTTCTGGAAAAAAATGCTGAATACCTACCTGGAAAATCCTACTGCTTGACATGCCTCCATGAATTGGTTGTCTAGCATTGTCACCCCATTTATGAAGTCATGACATTTTCTTAAAAGGAACCAAGGCGCTTGTAATCCCAGCATTCGGGAGGCTGAGACCAGAGGATCCGGGTTCGCGGCCAGCCTCAGCTACCTAGTGAGGCACTCCGGAACTTAGTGAGACTCAGTTTCAAAATAAAGAATAAAAAAATATGGCTGGGGGTGTAGCTCGGAGGTAGAATGCCCCTGAGTTCAATCCCCAGTACCGCAAAAAAAAAGGAACCAAGGGTTCTTGACCTCTGTTAAATTATAGAAAGATGGTCACCACTATTATCCTATGCTTTGCTATTTCTGCTAGCTCTACTTTACTTTGAAATGTCATGCATATTTCAACAAAAAGATTCAGAAAGCAGTTGTAGATTAATTTAATGAGCCCATGAGGAAACATTTCAAACTTGAATTGTATGTGATAAATAAAGCCTAATCGTGACTTTTCAGGAGAATTCTGCCATTTCTAATTTAATCAGAAGAGTTTTAGGAAATGTAAAGAATGTCTACAAAATAGTTGTTTTAATAGAAGTTAAAGGTTATAAGCATTTTGACATGTCACATCTATAATAAACCTGTATTTGCTTAAGTTCACATTTCTTATTATCTCTGGCATTTCCTCTTGCTTCAAGTCCAGGAAAATATTTTCTTTATACTGAGCCATTCAAAGGTATAAATCTATAATAAATTCTTGTGAAAATAGTCAAGTAATTTATGAGTTGTATATTTCCCTCAGTGCAGATATTTAATTCATGGTAAGGTTATATATAAATAATAATGCATCTTAAAAATTTTATATTCTAAATAATGGCACAATTGCACCCAAACTTATCTAAATTTCCTTCTGCTTCCTAAATTTGATAGGTTAACCTATTTAGTTGTATGAAAACTCTGAGTTCCTTAAGAATAAATATTTAAAATAAGATTGGGAAAGAGGTTTTCTGTTTTTCTGTCTGGTCAAGATAATTTCAGAAGTCAGTCAGTATAGCTGTCTGTTACCTTTTATTTAGTTGATAAGGAAGAATATGCCATAGAATAATATTTCTAAATTTAAAATATATTGCAGACTTGATGTGATCACATGCAGCTGATCATCTTCAGCCACCAAGTTTCCTCTTCCCAAAGTGCAACTTTCTGTTTCTATAAAATAACAGATAAGTCTGTTCTTTGGCACATCCACAATGTTTACCTTTAGAATAACAAGCTTATCTATCTGGAACTTCAGTGCATCAATGGCTATTGATTTCCTTGTGTAATTATTTTAGTGTCTTATATCAGGTAAAGATACATTGATTTTGTTTTAATATCCAGTCATTATCCCAATACCACTACTGTAATATAATGGCTTGGATTTAAAATGCTTCCCTATCTCCCACAGAAACAAATTAGCAATGTTGGAAGAGGATCTTGGTTGCTAAGGAGTTGCACCTGAGGATGTGGCCTTGGGGATAATATGGGTCTACTTCCCCCTTCTCTCTCCACACCCCCTCCTTCCAGCTTCCATGATGTGAGAAGGGTGGCTAGTGCTCTCCCCCTCTCTGCTTCCCACCACCCTGCTCTGAGCTTCACATACCTGGCCTGATGTGGACTGAACCCAAGAATCTCCAAAACTGTTATCAAATAAATCTTCCTTTGTCTAAGTTGACTGGTAAGTTGTCTTGCATCATAGCAGAGAGAATGTGGATTGAGACAGAAAATGTTACTGGAGAAGTGGAGTCACTGTTATATCTAAGTCTGACCATGTGTATTCTGGGTCTTTGGAATTGCTTCCAAGAGGAAGTTGAAAGAGCCAGAATGTGGCTAAAATGGCAGATGGTAGAGAATGAGGTCAGGCGATTTGTGATGGCAAAGAAGACTCCATAGTAAAATGGAGTAGAAGTCATATGTTTAATTCTGACAAATAAATTTGCTGGGAGCCGAAGCCACACTGAAGCCATAGTAAGTTACTCATCAGCCATGTTTCCCCATATTCGTAAAACTGATGCTGTTGAACTTTAAGTCAACTCTGCTAGCTGACCTCTAGGTCAACCATATGGTTAACTCCCCTTAGACCCCTAAAATGCCTGACTTTAGAGTTTCTGCCTTTTGTATTTAATCATGCTGTCTTCTTACAATGATCTATAAAATATTTTCATGATATATACGACAGTTGGAGACTGAATGTCTGATAGTAATGGTTACCTTATATCTACACATCTGGAACAAATTTCATGTTCTCACGCCTTTGTTTTTTCTAAATGCTTAAAAACCCTCACAACCCTGAATAAAGCGTCACTTGCTTCACAGCGAGTTGTCCAGAGTGTGTGTGTTTGTCTGTGGCGCCATGTCTTTGTCTTTGTTTTCAGATCCCAGTTCTCAGCAGAAAGGACTCACAGCCACCCAGCCTTGCCCCCAGAATCTGGAGGTTCCACCAAGACTGCACGAGAAGGATACTGGAGAGCCGCTCACCAGAGGAAGGGAGAGAATTGGAGGACTGGTAAGCGCGATACCAGTGATCATTAAGGGGACTTCAAAAGGGAAGTTAACCCAGGATTAAGTGTTAAGTGTTAAGTGTTAAGGGGACTTCAAAAGAGAAGTTAACCCAGGAATTGACTGTTCTTTTAAAGCACCAAGGCAGTGAATGGGCTTAGAGCCGCTACTGTAAGAAACTTTGTACACTTGGTGAAAGAAAATAGCCCTTGGTTCCCATACAGAGGATCTCTTATCCAGAGAGATTGGAACCAAGTGAAGGAAGATTTAGAGGCAGCTCTAAGGAAACAGGGCACTACCAGTAATAAAATGGGAAATTCTTCTACTAAAGGAAAGTTAGCCGGGATTTGTCTACTCTTTTGAAATGTCAGGGTATTGCTTTAAGGTTTGCTACCATTGAAAGTTTTGTTGAAGTGGTTGCTACTTACAGCCCTTGGTTTCTTTATGGAGGTACTTTAACACCTAGAGACTGGGTCCAGGTAAAAGAGGATTTACACACTGCTCTAAAAAAAAAGTAATTGATAAATTCCCCACGTGGGGATTTTCTATTTGGAGATTAGTCAATGACTTTTTGAAAGGACTCACTCAAAAATATAAAGATGAATTATAAGGGATAGAAAAGACTCTTAGTGATGCACAAGACATCCTGTCTAAGGTGTCTAAAAAAGAGGACAAAAATATTCTAGAGGAGCCTTTTGTCAACAAACTGCTCCCACTCCTGAGAATTCTTCCTCTGACTTTTCTAACACATCAGAGGATGAAATTCCAGCTTTAGAAATGGAAGAACAAGCATTGGTTAAACAAATTAGTAAACTTCAGGCTAAGTTAAGTCATGTAAAAGAAGTAGAAAAGGAAAAGTCCATGACTAACAGAAAAAAGGCTTTACAAAAAGAGGAAGTAGATAAATCTCAAAAACATCAAAAGGACTATTCCCCTGGCAGTTTTGCTATGCCTACCACACCGCTTTGGCTGGCAGAATTTACTGATTCAGAAGAAGGAGATACTAACAGAGGAGTCCTTTTTGAAAAAGCTGCCTTTCCTTTTGTAGAGAATAATGGGCAAAGGAGACATGCAAGTATTCCTTTCAAGGAACTTAAAACCTTAAAGGAAGCAGTAAAAGCATATGAGGCACATTCTCCTTTTGTAAAAGCCCTGCTCCAAATATACGACACTCAAAACTTGGCTCCTATAGACTGGAAGACTATTGCTAGAGCATTCCTGGAGGGAGGAGATTATCTTTTATGGAAAACAGAAATTTATGAACAAGCAAATAAAACTGCAAAATTAAATGCCTGAGCCGGCTATCGTAATAGAAATGTAGATATACTGACTGGGGAGGGAATCTATGATGAGCTGGAAGCACAGACTGAATATGATCCTGCAGTTTATGCTCAAATTAATGTCATAGCAAGAAGAGCATGGATGGCCCTTCCCCATAAGGGATCAGGAGACTCATTGACAAAAATAGTGCAAGGCCCATCTGAAGGTTTTGCAGACTTCATCTCGAGACTTATAGAAGCCTCAAGTAAACTATTTTCCATCATAGATGAGGCAACTCCTTTAATAAAACATCTTGCCTTTGAAAATACTAATAAATGGTACAAAGAGGCCCTAAGACCTCATCGTGATAAGACTCTTAATGAATATTTAAAAATCTGTAAGAATGTGGATTCTAATATTATTCTGGGAAATGTTATGGCAACTGCTATTCAAAAGGGTCTTAGACTACCTAAAAATAGTAAAAAATGTTTTCAATGTGGACAGGAGGGACATTTTAAAAGAGAATGTCCTGGTCCTAGTGGCCAACCACCTCCACCACCTCCACCAGGACTGTGTCTTAAATGTAAAAAAGGAAAACACTGGGCTAGTGAATGTCGCTCAAAAATAACTATAGATGGTGAGCTCATAAATCATCAGGGAAACGGACTGAGGGGCCGGCCCTGGGCCCCAAACCAACAGACATACGGGGTTCTAAAACCCTCCATCAGGGGGACAGAGTTCATTCCCCAGGGCTACACTTATCAGTTAACTAACTGTACAGAGCGAACCCAGGAAGCGCAGGACTGGACCTCTGTACCTCCTCTAGAGCAGTCTTAACTTTAGCAATGGGTCCTCAAGCTATTGGCACAGGGGTATTTGGCCCTCTACTCCCTGGCACAATAGGACTAATTTTACGAGAAAGTAATACTTCTCTTCAAGGACTACAGGTTATTTCTGGTGTTGTAGATGCAGACTTACAGGGAGAAATAAAGATTATGGTAAATTGCCAGACTGAAATTATTGTAATTCTGCAAGGGGAACTAATTGCTCAATTAATACTGTTACCAAAGATAGAAAATACCCATAAGATTTTACAAGAACACAGAGAGGGAGGATTCGAGTCCACAGAAAAAGCAGCCTTCTGGACTGCACTTATGGATAAAAGACCAGAATTAACTTTAACAATTGAGGGAAAAGAATTTAAAGGTATCTTAGACACTGGAGCTGATGTGTCAGTCATTTCTCAAAATGGCCTCGTGAATGGCCATTAACCGAATCTAGCTCTTCTCTAGCTGGTGTGGGAGGTGTCAGTGCTCCTCCTCAAAGTGCTAAATATTTGATGTGGAAAGACTCCAGTGGAAAAGGTGGATATGTACAGCCCTATGTGGTCAATGAATTGCCTGTTAATTTATGGGAATGTGACATATTAACTGCTATGGGTGTCACAATTACTACTGATATTCCAATGCAAATAATGAAACAGCAGGGGCATGTTCCTGGGAAGGGTCTTGGCCCTAAGTTGCATGGTAACCCACACCCCTTGGAAATTTCAGCTCAACTCATAAGGACAGGACTAGACAAAAGAGGAATAGGATATTTTCCTTAGGGGCCATTGCTTCTCAGCAGCCTGATATTCCGGCTATAACTTGGAAAATATCTGATCCTATATGGGTAGAGCAATGGCCCCTTTCTGAGGAAAAACTAAAGACTGCACAACTTTTAATTGCCGAACAACTCAGACTGGGACATTTACAAAAATCTACATCTCCCTGGAATACCCCAATATTCGTAATTAAGAAAAGATCAGGAGGATGGAGGATATTACAAGATCTTAGAGAAGTCAATAAGACTATGGCACCCATGGGAGCCACCCGACCTGGGTTACCTTCACCGGTAGCTATACCAAAAAATTGGAAAATCATTGTTATTGATTTAAAGGATTGTTTCTTTTCCATCCCATTACATCCTTCGGATAGGGAAAAATTTGCTTTTAGCATCCCTTCTGTTAATTATGAAAAGCCTTTTGAAAGATATCAGTGGATCTGTTTGCCTCAGGGAATGGCCAATAGTCCCACCTTATGTCAGAACTATGTAGCTGATGCTGTAAATCCTATCAGGATACAGTTTCCATGTGTAAAAATCATCCATTACATGGACGATATTTTGTTAGCTGCACAGACAGAAGAGCTGGTATTAAAATCCTTTGACTGTTTACAACAGACTTTAACAAACAAAAACTTAAAAATTGCTCCAAATAAGGTGCAATTACAATTCCCTTATATGTATCTAGGGCACATTTTACAAAAAGTGGGGATCTTTCCACAAAAACTAGAAATACAAATCTCCCAATTAAAAATTTTAAATGATTTTCAAAAACTTATGGGAGATACAAATTGGATCCGTCCTTCTTTACATTTATCCACTCATGATTTAATGCCACTGTTTGATGTTTTAAAAGGGTATACCAACCCAACATCAACAAGAACATTAACTAAAGAAGCATCAAAGGCATTACAGTTAGTAAATCAAGCATTAAAAAAATGCCCATTTATGGCCGGGCGTGGTGGCGCACGCTTGTAATCCCAGCATTTGGGAGGCTGAGACCGGAGGATCCGGGTTCGCGGCCAGCCTCAGCTACCTAGTGAGGCACTCCGCAACTTAGTGAGACTCAGTTTCAAAATAAAGAATAAAAAATAGGGCTGGGGGTGTAGCTCGGAGGTAGAATGCCCCTGAGTTCAATCCCCAGACCCGCAAAAAAAAGAAAAAAAAATGCCCATTTACAATATTTTGATTATGATAAAGGTTTTTCCTTTTTAGATTTTTCATCAAAACATGCTCCTACAGGAGTCATTTGGCAAACAGGCCCTATCTATTGGATAAATTCTTGTACCAACCCTAAAGGAATAGTAACTTCTTATCCTAAATTGGTAGTTAACTTATTGTTTAGAGCACAAAAACAATCACTTATAATGTTTGATAAGTACATTGATGAGATCATTGTGCCTTATAATAAAGAACAGCTAAGGTCTTTAATTAATCAAGAGGATGATTGGAGTCTGTTTTCATGTCTGTATATGGCTAATATTTATTCACATTATCCTGCTAACAAAATCTGCCAACTTTTTAAACAGCATCCTGTAATTTTTCCATCCCAAGTTCGAGCCTCTCCTATAGACTCAGCAAGGGTAATATTTACTGATGGTTCAGGAAAAGGATGAGCAGCAGTGGTGTCTAACTATCAGTCTATTAGCATTAACATTCCTTCATGCTCTGCTCAAGAAGCAGAAATTCAGGCAGTTATATTGGCCCTACAAACATTTCCTAATGAACCTATTAATATTTATTCTGATAGTGTATATGTGGTACAATGTTTTCCGGTTATTGAAACTGCAGCATGCATTCCTGCTGCTTCAACTATACATCGCCTTCTGTTAACCTTACAAAAAGAAATTTGGGCCAGATAATACCCCTTATGGGTTGATCACATACGAAGTCATAGTAATCTTCCCGGACCCTTAAGCATGGGCAATGAACAGGCTGATCGCCTTGCCAATGTTGCTTTGTATTATGGCAGTAAGAATGGTGACCCATACAACTCCTTTTACTTAAATAAATCACACATTTCTATTGCTTCATGATTCATTTTCACTACATGCAAAATAAATATTCTTGTGAAATAAATAAAAGGTATACATAACATATATACAAATTTAAAAATCTGAATACATGGATACCTATTTACTGTTACTCATAAGAAATAGAGCACTAACAGTGCATCAGAAATACTTGCATCTCCCTTTTCAATAATATCTTCTTCTTCCAGTCCCGAAGTAACCACTGTCCTAAATCATGTTAAGCATTCAATTGCATTTATTCTTCTGTACTTCATATTTTGCTAAATATTACTTTAAATATTTTATCGCATAACATGGTTTTAATTTCTATAAAATATTCCATTGCATGAATAAGGTGTTTAATTAACATGCAGTAACTATTGTTCACATATTTTTGATACTATGGATCAAACCCAGGGGCACTCTACCTCTAAGATGAATTCCCAGGCCTATTTTATTTTTATTTAGAAACAGGGTCTCACTAAGTTGCTGAGGTTAGCCAAGAACCTGCAATCCACCTATCTCAGCCACTCAAACACTAGGAATACAGGCATATGCCATCACACCTGATTTTGTTTACAAGTTTAAATAGTTTATTATGTTTCTCACACATGTGGCTGCAAGCTCTATAAAGCAGGGTTTTTTTCCTGATACTTCCAATAAAGAAAAATAGATCACTGGAGCATTCAATAATTATTAAATGTGGAATATGGACAAAGTTCTTTCTGATGTAAATTTTTAATGTGCAAAAGACATAGGGTTTCCATGAAAAGTATTAGTAAATAATTTTTATAAAACATTCAATCAATATCAATTGTCACAAAAACACAATTTAAGTATATAGGCAGCTTTTTATACTCACAACATTTTCATATATATATGTATATATATATATATATATATATATATATATATATGTATATATATGTACATGTATATGTGTATACCCACACACATACATATAAGATAAGAAAAATGATTAGCCATGATGTAATGCAAAGCAAACTCTCACATATTGCAAGAATATTTAGAGTTCTATATCTTCAGAATATATATTGTCTCAGCCAACATTCTCATTGATATAATCCAAGACAGCTGATCACACAACTTAGAAGGAGGGATAGTTATTTGTTCAGTTGATTTTTTTTTGTTTTTTGTTTTATTTTTCTTTTTGATATCTTGGAGTTTCAGTCCATATCAGGCTGGATTACATCTTCAGAGCTCAGGGCATGGCAGCAGGAAGCAGAGAGAGGGAGAGAGAAAAGGCTTTGCTCTTAAATCATGGAGGCCAAAAACAAGAGAGATCAAGCAAGCAGGAGGATTCAAGGACAAAATCACAGTCCTTATGGCCATATGCACAAAGACTCACCTTCTCTAGTCATATTCCACTGGCGTTGGTTACCACTCAGGCCATGGAAAATCTATCATAATGGAGCTATACACTGATAAGATTAAAATCCTCATGATTTAGTTCCATCGGTTCTAAACACTGATACAGGAACTCTTCAGGGGACATTTCATATCTAATCATAACATGTGTTGACATTACCTGGCTAAAAAAGGAAGAAAAATGTAATATTTGACCCATAATTTTACTTCTAGGTAAATAACTTAGGTAAATACTTGTACCAGCTGAACAATTAAAAGAAAGATCATATCAGATAGTTATTAAAATCACACTAAACAACACCACAGAGAAAACATTACAGATTTTATTCATTCATTTATTCAAGTATATATTGATTTCCTACTACATAACTGCTAAAACTTTAAATATATTAACCATTCAATTCTCACAACATCCCTGTTTGGTAGATACTATTAATATGCTGTGTTATCAGCTTTCTTTTACTGTAACATGTGCCTTTGACAATTAACTTAAAATGAGAAAAGATTTTTTGGCTCACAGTTTCAGATATTACAGTCCATTATTAGTTAGGCTTGTTGCTTTGAGCCTGTGTAGAGGTAGCACATCATTGTATGAATGCATAGTGGAGCAACGTCATTCAATTTATGGTTGAGAAGAGAAGCAGAAGGAATATACAGGAGCCCTAAATTTTCCTTCAAGAGCACCCTTCCCACCCAGGCATGGTGGCGAACGCTTGTAATCCCAATACTTGGGAAGCTGAGACAGGAGGATGCAGGTTTGAGCTCAGCCTCAGCTACTTAGTGAGGCCCTCTGCAACTTAGTGAGACCTTGTTTCAAAATAAAGAATAAAAATATGACTAGAGGTGTAGTGTAGCTTGGAGGTAGAATGTCCCTGGATTCAATACCCAGTACCACACACAAAAGAGAACATCCTCCCCAGTGACCTAAGACCTCCCAATAGGCACATCTTAAAGTTTCCACCACCTGTCAATAGCATCAAGCTGAAGACTAATCCTTAAACACATATGCCTTTGGGGGATATTCAGCATTCAAACTATACCATACTCTCATTTTAGAGGTAGAGAAATTGAGGCACATAAAATTATGGAACTTATCCAAATTCAAGCTATTTAGTGGAAGAGTCAGGATTCTATCCAGGAAGTACACCTGCACAGCACAAGTTATAAAAGTTAACTTCATGAAAATGATAATTCACAAAAGTTTATGAGGATTCTCAAGAAAGTCAAGATGGCCTAAACACTCAGCCTTAAGTGAACCACATCTAGTATATTTCTCCAACATTGACATATTCTGACTAATGATACAATTTTATGGGACCTGTTTGGTCAATGGCTCAAACCCAACCATCAGATTATTCTTTTTTAGGCACAAGCTCAGGTGAAGTTCTCCCCAGAAGGAGGATAATGAGAATTGTCTCTGGAAGGTTCTTCCTGCATAAAGTATTTGAGATTGAAGTTTTATGTCAAGAGGATTCTTTATTCCATTAACAATGAAGAAAATGTATCTATTAAAACGCTGTCATAGCCCTCAGGCTGTCTCAATTAAAAATTAATGATATAAACTGTGGTTTCTAACAAATTTTTCATCAGATTTTGTTTAGTAAATGAAAAGTAGATGTGTCTAAGGACACATCAAAAGTACAATTTACCTAAAATGGAAATAAAATCCTGTTAACTTTTTAACTGTCATATCCTAACTTGGTTATAATCTATAATGGATTATGCACATATTTCACTATTATTATTTTAATTACCTCTATGCACATTTACCAGGCTTATAAAGTTTTTGAAATAATTTTAACTGAATTATCTATTTCAATCTTCACAATAACCCTACTAGAGATTCCAGGATAGCAACTATATTTTTTCTTTATTTTTCATCAGTATATCAAAGTTCTTTCATCTAATACCATTTATATGGATGAATTATAAAATTATTATATAACATAATTATATAACATGATTTCATATTTACTAAATTGCAAAAAATGTTCTAAAACAGTTCCTAGACAAAGGAGTCGAAAAAAGTTTCCCCATTGGCTGACAATCTAAGATAAAGCAATTAAAATATAAATCAGCAGGTGATGATGGGTGACTGCAACTGGGGAGATACATTTGGCAACTGGTGCTATTTTAATTACCCATGTCCTGCAGAGCCCACCGTATTCATTCAGAGGGCAAAGAATTTGATGGTCTGGTCAGGGAAGACTGGATTAAAATTGTGCTTGAAGGAGGGATTTGCACTTTGGTGATAAGAAAACTAATGGGCAAGGAAAAATAATGTATGCCATTTATAGAAACAGCTTGGAAGAAAGTGAGGAAAAGAAGATGCAGTAGCTAAGGATTTAGAAGCAAATAGCACAAAATCTTTACCATGGAGAGTTTATATTCTAATGGGGAAGAAAAAGATAAAAATGCTTATAAATTAATAAGTAAAATGCACTACATGTTTGTTTTAAGTGATCTAGAGAAATCTAGAGCAGGGTAAGGTGATAATAGAGAGTACTGGAGTATAGATTGAAAAAATGTTATTTTTCTCAATTATTGCTACAAATACAGTGACAATTTATCAAAAACTGAAGTCAGTGAAGAGTTATCCAGGTAGAGAAAAGCATATACAATAGACCAGATATAGAAGCCTTCTTGGAGTATTAAGGAACATCCACTGGCTTAAGATAAGAAAAATGAGCAAAGAGAAACATAGTGGGTGGTGAGGTTAAGAAAGTAGATGAAAGTGAGAAGACTACAGATCATGGGGGTTGGGCATGTTTGTTATAGGAAAGATGGTGGCTTTTACTGTCAGTCAACTGTAGAACCTGTGGATGATTTCGAGCGGAACATTAGCAGCAACTGACCTAACTTGCTGTGTTGAGAAGAGACAATTGAGAGAAAAAGGTGAACACACTTTGGAATCTGCAATGAGATGAAAGAAAATGGTGGTTTGAAAGGTTACATCTGTGAAGATAATGAGACGATGTTGACGATTGGATATATTCAGAAAGAAGTGCTGACAGGTTTGAGTTGCAGTTTGTTTGTGGGATTGAAGTGATAATGGGATGAAGTGTGACTACAATGATTTGGGTCTGAACAATGGGGAGGATACAGTTACTATTAAAATGTGTAAGATCATAAGTTTGACATGCTTGTTATCAATATATTCCAGTTACTCACTTTTGGGGAAAACAAACAAAAAACAAAAAATAAAACAAAAACAAAAACAAAACTACCCCACAAATTTGTGGCTTAAAACAATGATAACATTTATTTTTTCCCAAAAGTTCAGTGCTTGGTAGGATTTTGTAAGCATAGGCTATCTGTGTTAACTGGGGATGGAATGATGTGAAACTTCACTTACTTACATAACTCATAGTTATTCTTATTTTCCCTAGGAATATTGCCTCTGACTGTTGGCCAAAGCACTTATAGGTAATGCAGCCTGTGTTTCCTTACAATTTGAAAGCTCAGTTCAAAGGGCAAATCTAATGCCTGAGAGACAAAGGCAAATCATATATTCCCTTTCATCACCTAGCCTTGGAAGGTACACAGTGTTAATTAGGCCAGATTCTATTTTGGAGGCAATTGTAAATGTCTCTTCAGGTTTAAGTAAAGTAAAACTTGACATCATCTCTAAATAGAGGAATGGCAAGGTTCTAGAAGAGTACGTGAGATTTGAAACATTGCTATTATTATTTTTGTAAAATATAATCCATCATAGTATTCAAGTAGATATTGTGAATAGGCAATTGAATGTGTGTATTTGAAGTTCAGTGTAGTAATATTACTATAGATATAATGTAGGAATTCCACAATGAAATATATATGACTAAATAGGATTATTAGTATGGAAATTAGGATGGAAAGAAAAGAAAATCAATCCAAAAGCTGACTCCTGGAGCATGGCAACAAGCAGAGATCAGAACATTAAAGGAGAATCAGCAAAGATTGGGAAGAAACAGAGAGGGAAAAAAGTGATGGGGCAAGAAAATAGATTTCCAAAAATCCAAGAAAATAATATTTACAGCAGAACCTATTGATCATATAGAATACTCCTAATAAGTCAAGTAATATGAGGTTGAAATAATGACCATTGGTATTAGAAAGATGAAAATTTTGTGATTATTTTGATAATAGCTAGTTTGGATAAACGGTATGAGTTAAAGTCTGAAGAAAATGATTGAAAAAAAAAATGAGGTTAAATAAGCTGCAAATGAGCCGGGCATGGCTGTGCATGCTTGTAATCCCAGTACTCAGGAGGCTGAGACTGGAGGATCTGGGTTCAAGGCCAGCCTCACCTACTTAGTGAGGCCCTCCACAACTTAGTGAGACCCTGTTTCAAAATAAAGAATAAAAATTTGGACTGGGGGTGTAGCTTGGAGGTAGAATGCCCCTGGGTTCAATCCCCAGTACTGTAAAACAAACAAACAAACAAAAACAAACAAAAAAGAAGCTCCACATGAAAAATAAAGCCAAATACTTTTTAAGATACATCCTGGGTTT
>PVLC010005250.1:34196-78012 GCA_004027655.1 Graphiurus murinus
GTACTGGGGATTGAACTCAGGGGCATTCTACCTCCGAGCTATACCCCCAGCCCCATTTTTTATTCTTTATTTTGAAACCGAGTCTCACTAAGTTGCGGAGTGCCTCACTAGGTAGCTGAGGCTGGCCGCGAACCCGGATCCTCCGGTCTCAGCCTCCCGAATGCTGGGATTACAAGCGTGCGCCACCACGCCTGGCTCATCCTGGGTTTTTTCTTTATTTTTGCAATAAATTAATTTCAATTAGATGTTACCTATTACTTTATTTTCCCCATTGCCATTGTAAAAATTACAAAATATTTAGTGGCTTACAGTAAGATGTTATATTTAGATATAGAATATCCCCTATATTCAGGGTTGATAGAGTTAAATCATGAGAGTTGTAATCTCAGCAGTTGATAAATTCATTAAACTTGATTTGCCTGGGTGGTGACCTGAGCTGGTAGGGTATAACTAGAGAAGGTGAGTCCCTGGGGCAGCAGTCTTGGTGAATTATAGATGGTTCCTCTTCCCCTAGAATTAATTCTCTCTTCTCTCTCTCTCTCTCTCTCTCTCTCTCTCTCTCTCTCTCTCTCTCTCTCTCTCTCTTCTCTCACACACCTCTATTATGTGAGAAGCACAACTCATATAAATCTTTCTTCCTCTAAAGTATATGGTCAGTCTTTTAGATTTTAGCAGTGAGAATGCTGACCAATATTCAAGATGAACTAATTTTCTTGGTGTTTTGAAAGTCAGAAGTTGAAATTGACTCATACAGGATACAGGGTGGGAATCAAAGAACTAGGCAAGGAAGGTTTTTAATTATTTCCTGAGAGAACTACAGGTTAATTTGTTTTTGTCCCTCCCAGATTCTAGAAACTGCCTGCTGCCTTTGGTTTGTGGTTGAATCACTGGAATATCAGCTTCCTTCATCACATTGTGTTCTTTATCTGATATTTCTGTATTAAGGGCATTTTTGATTAAATCAAACCCGTCTAGATAATTCAGGATACTTTTCCCATCTGCAAACCTTCAACTTGATCATATTTGTGAAATCCCTTTTGTCACGTAGGTAATATTCACAAGTTCCAGAAATTAGAACATGAACATCTGTGGGCCTCCATTATTCAGTCAATCACACCTATCAAATTTAAAAGGGAATATAAATGAAGAATAATTTTTTTATGTGGAAATTATTTTTGTAATGTAAGGTTTTCAAATACCTACTCTTTTCTTTTGTTACTTTCTCCATGCTAGAAATGTAAATCATTTCTCTCATCTTCATTTTTTTTTCATATTATGAAAACAAAAAAGGTCATCTATTACAGGGATGTTTAAAAGGGAATATGTAGAGAAGTATTTATATTCATGACACCTTTGCATCTGTAAAGTCTTAAGTACCCAAATGCCCATACCTGGAAAAAGAGGAGGGCGGTATGCTCAGTGTGTGCCAGGTGCAGCAGCAGCAGTAACACATGTTTTGTTTGACTCAAACATGAATGCTCTGCAGGTGACAGCAGGTGTTAACACTGTGAAAGCAGTGCTTTCCTGAGATGTATTTCAGGGTAATGCTGAAAACTGAAATGGTAGAAGTTACTGCTATTATCCTTCAGAATTACTTTGTGATGTGAAGGCACATTCGTTTATTAAGATACATTTTAGAGGTCAATGTGAAGTATGGTGTGGTTTGAAGAATTAGATTCAATTGTGCCTCCTATAAAGTCAATCAACATTTAGTGGTACAGTAAGTATTAGCTCTTCACATTATGATAAGTAGAACAAGTTTTGCCCCAAGTAAAATGGGGTGTCACTTTACTCCAGAATTTTAAAGTTGGGTAGAAAATAGTAAATCCAACCCAAATAAATCTTGTGCTGTGCTATGCTATATAATTAATATGCAGAAGATAAAATCCCAAGCACTTTACCTATTTCAACAAATTTAACTTTCACAACAACATATGAGATGGGGGCTGTTATACTATTCACTTTGCATATGAAGTAACTGTGTCATGAAGAGTACAAATAATATGTCTAAGGTCATAAAGCAAGTAATATGATGCTGTAGATGAAACAAAAGCATCCTAAATTCTTTGTTTGTGATAAGTTTATTTGTTGGTTTTACATATTTAATTCAAGGATGATCTTTATAAATTCCAATGAACAAAAAAAATGGTTCATTATAGGAGTTGTTGTCTTTTTCATAATGAATTGAAACCATTTTTGCTGTGCATCCAAACAAACAAATTATGTCATAAACAACTATTAGTTAACACCTAAAATACTTCATATGAATAAGTATATTTATAATTTTCTATGAAAATGTATATTATCTCATTTGAATTTCATAACTACCTGTGATAGAAGCAGAAACCTCATTTTATTTTTATTTTTATTTTTTGTGGTATTTGGGATTGAATTCAGGGGCATTCTGCCTCTGAGCTACACTCTCAGTCCTATTTTTTATTCTTTTATTTTGAAACAGCATCTTACTAAGTAGCTGAGGCTGGCCACGAATCTGGATCCTCCTGTCTCAGCCTCCCAAGTACTGGGATTACAAGTGTGCGCCACCACACCCATCCAGCCAGAAACCTCATTTTAAAAATGAGTAACTGAGGCTCATAGAAACTAAAGGATGTGTTCAAGGTTATACAACAAAGGGGTCTGTCCTCTCTGCAACTCGAGAAGACACTGGTTATGAATCTCAGTATCTGAAGGTAAGTTCTCTTACACTATTTTTGTCTTACTCTTATACTCACCATGATAGTGGAAACCACACCCCAGAATTGAGGGGTATGTATGTGTGGTTTGAGGAAGGATAAAAGAAGAGATGACTATGTATTTCCTCACTTGGAGTTATATGATTTTCTGTTCTCTGGAAATGTGACCTGATTAAACACATTAATAGATAATATGAACTATATTTTTCCAGAAGCTCAATTTAGGATTTATAATGAAGAAAACATTATTAGCAAAGTATCAGCCGACTTTCTTGTCAAAAAGAGGGCAACGAAAATGCAGCACAGACTATGAAGTTTGATGATTTATGTTAATCTGGATAATAAATGTTTACTAGTATGAGAAATAATCTAAAATAATGAGTACCTTAATACAACAAATGTGTTTTTTTCTGTCCTTCAATATAACTCCAAGGCAAAATGAGTGGGAAGCTCATGACTCTGTCATTTCACAGTCCTTCACTTAAACTTAGAGAGGGAAAGAGCTAGAGATAGAGAGAGTGAGAATGAGAGTGTGAAAGATTGTACAGACATTTTAGAAGCCGGGGAAGACATGTTCATCATTGCCACACATACAATGTCATTGAACAGAATTCAATAGCATGACCTCTTTTTAGGTACAAAGGAGGAGAGGTAGAAAGTCCTTGACAGTATTGTATTCCTGTATTCTACGGAAGAGAAGAAAAATTTTGTAAAGTCTTAGTGTTTACTTCTCCTCAGGATAAGCACATCAAATATTTTTACCAGTCCTTCTTGTATGTTGCATGATGGCAAATCCATATGATGGAATGTCATATGCCTGCAATCCCAGTACCTGGGAGATTGAGACAGGAAAATCAAAAGTTCAACACCAACCTCAGCAACTTAGTGAGATCATGCTTCAAAATAAAAATAAAAAGGGCAGAGGGAGTAGCTCAGAGGTAGAATGCTCTTGGGTTCAATCTCCAGGACCAAAACAAAAACAAAAACAAAAAAAACGTTATGATAAATTCTCATTTTGGGGTCAAATATAGTTGGATAACAATAGCATGTGCTTATAGATGGTACACATGGGTGAAGTCAACTTTGATACATTACTTTTGCTTTGTGGAGAAAAATTGGGTATATAGCATCTATCACATTTACTGCAAAATTCCTTAAATCATCATAATGGCTGTTGCCCTCTGCATTCACCTTCATCCATAGTCAAATTAATATAGTATGCTATAATCTATAAAGAACTTCACAGACCTGCTATCATTTGAGTTTCACAATGATTTTCTGAACCATTTTGGCAATGTAATGGTTCAGATTTGGAATGTCCTACTAGCCCTCACAGAAACAAGCTACAAATGTTGGAAGCAGAGCTTAAATGCTAAGGAGGGGTTCCTGGGGGTGTGTCCTGGGAGATTATATACTTTTTCCCCACATCTTTCTTTTTTTCTGGCCTCTATGATATGAGAGCATAGCCTTGCTCTCTCCCTCTCTCCACTTCCTGCTGCCATGCTCTTCATACCTGGTCTTATGTACATTGAACCTCTCAAATCTCCAAAAACTGTGAGCAGATAAAGATTCCTTTCTTTAAATTGTGTGAGGTCAGTTGTTTTGGATTATAGCAGTGAGAATATTAATTGAAACAAATAGGAAACAATCTCCTCATTTTATAGAACAAGAAATTAAAGTTATGACAGTTTATGAAATTTTCCTGTTTTATCCAGCTAGAAGACAGCCAATCTGAAACAAAAACCCTATTCTCATATGCCTGACAGTTAGAACAGTCACATTCCCCATGTGCTAATTTACCTCTCACACCATCTATAGTAAGATTCCTGAATTGGGTCTAGCTAAGAACCATCTCTGGAATACAGGCATTAAATCTGATTTTTTTGGTAGGTGCTTCAATCACAGAAAAAAAAAAACCTCTCTGCCAATAGCTATTTATTGAATAACCCTGGGAGACAACAACACTGCTATACAATGCCTTCAAAAGGATTTTATACTTTAAGTGTTTGAAAATTAATTTCAATCGGATGGAAAATTTTTGCCATAAATTTAAGCAGAGTATGCATCTGGGTGCAACAGATTTGGGGATGATTTCAATATGGTAAGATTTTGTAGTGTTAGTAATTTAGGATGGTAATTTATTTCGGCCTTCAACCTAAACACAGTGAGGATATGAACAAAAAATTGGTGTGTTAGAGGAAATTTCTTACACTGTTTATATAAATATTATCTACTTTCATACTAAGTTTAGATGTAAATGATAAGGCAGGTGTATATGTTACTAATGAATAGGTGAAAAAGAGCGAGAGGCTATTATCTCACCTCATTATGACACTTCTGGAGTGGCAAGTGTTGGCTATCCCATTGGAATGGCAGATCTTATTACACAAATGGCTTAAAGGCAAGAATAAGATATCTGACTTCATATCCATGACTTGGATATAAGATTATTTTCTGTAAAAATAGAACAACATAAATGAACTAAAAAAGTAGACATAGTAGTTGTGCTCAGCGTGCAGGTCTGCAATCCCAGTATGTTAGAGGCTGAGACAGGAGGATCATATGTTTTATGTCAGTCACAGCAAATTATGGACACCCTCAGCAATGTAGTGAGACTTTGTTTCAAAATAAAGAATAATAAAAGTGGACTAGGGATATATCTTGGTGATAAAATGCCCCAGTTCAATCCTCAGTAACACACACACATACACACATAATGAGATACAATATGGTTAAAAAATAATATGTTGGTCCTTAGGATTCTAGTTTCCTGCTGTACACATCCTGTATAATATGCTCCATTTGAGTATGGTAGGACCTGTGGACATGACAAAATAGTCACAGACATGGGATTTTTGAAGAGGATGCCAAGTTCCAGAAACACAGCCCAGTTGACATATGGATGACAGCCTTGTGAGACTCTCATCAGAAAACCTTGTTAAGCTACTCTCTGACACTTAACACCATGAAACTATAAAATAGTAACTGCATGTTTTTTTTACAACACTCAGTTTATGTAATTTGTTGTGCAACATTAAATAGTAAATATAGTTATCAAGGGAAAATCCTCAGTTCCATTATAGCCTAGTCCAGGGCAGAGGCTTCTCTAGTCCAAGAAGGATAGCAATATGAGCTGTATTTATTTTGCATCAATAGGCTCATTCCTGACATCAGCAACTCTTTTGTTCTGATACAATGTTCATCAGACAACCTTCTGCATTTGATTTACTTTTCCCATAAATTCCCCTAAAATATCTGTTAAGTAAAGGAGAGGAGAGATTTGGTCTCTTGACAGTGTCATATACCATACGGAAGGATTCAATTTGGATTGGATTTAGACCACACTTTCTGTGACTTTGTTTAGTCTGCAGGAGAGAGAATTCTTTTGTGGGCTACAGAGGCAGCTTTCCTTGGAAAAGGCCTTGCATCATTGCCCCTCCACTGAATAAAGAGGTATCAAGTACCTTTGCTGTGTCAGACTCTATCAGCTCACCCCATGGGTATTTTCAATGAAATCTCTCATTCAATAAGCTACTGTTAAATGAGATATTGAAAAAGCCATCTGAGCAAATAAACTTATGTAAAATACCAAGTGTGGTGATATGTAGAGACTAGGAGATGAACAAAAAATCTTCCATGTATAAGAAAATCAGTATCTAGGCATGGTTTTGATCACCTGTGATCCCAGTACTCAAGAGGCTAAGACAGAAGGGCTGTAGGTTCTAGGCTAGTATGAGCCACTAAGTGAGACACTATTTCAAATTGAAAACTAAAAAGGGATAGGGGTATACTTCAGAGGTAGAATGCCCCTTGATTCAATACTCAGTACAAAAACAAATCAATTTAGTGTAATGCTCAAAATATAAAGCATCTGTTTTCTTTCTTTTCAGCCAGATAACTTTGCAGCATGGCATTTTAACGTCCCCTCTATTTTATCTGTTATTTCCTTGCTTGTAAAATCATGTCACTGAGAATTGCATACTGGAATTCTATTTCCATTTGTTTTAATAGCCTGTGAAATGGAGGAATGCTGGTGCCAATGCCCTGTACTTGTCCTCTGTTGCAATCTTACCTGGCATCCTATAGAAAGCAGCACAATAACTAATTTATAGATAAGTATATCTTAGGATACCATACAAAAATCAGCTGCAGGTTTGGACTGCCAGATTGAATTTTCTAAACATAATAGCTTAGTTGTAGCATGAGATATTTCTCCTCTGACACATTTCTATCCACTGATAGTGCTGATGAGCAGTTAAAGGGATGGAGCCTATTATTACAATCCTTCTACAAGTACAGTTTTACCACAGATTCACAGCTTTGCCTGCCTATCTCCTGGGCTCAGTTACGAGGATGTTTATGAAATGTCCCTAAAAGAAAAGGGAGACCCTTGGGAAGGATGAATTGATGCTGTGTTTTCTCAAGTGATACTTGGCATCAAGTACAAATATGACATAAAGAATTGCGCTATTTGCTATGAAAATGAAATTGTCATCCTTGGCAATTTGGTTTAACTCAAATATTTAGGCAACACTCAATCTGGATCAGCTCCATGGTAGATTACAAGTAGACAGCAGTCCACTACAAATTACCAGTTTCTGTCTTTATGGCAGCAAAGGTCTAATTTTTTTTGTCTTACTGGGGATTGAACCCAGAGGCATTTAAGCTTTGAGCTACATCCCCAGCCTGATTTTTTATTTTTTATTTTGAAACAGGGTCTCACTAAGTTGCAGAGGGCCTCACTAAGTAGCTGAGGCTGGCTGCGAACCCAGATCCTCCAGTCTCAGCCAGACAAGACAACTACCAAAATAAAAAGATGAAATGGAGGGAGGGAGGGAGGGAGGGAGGGAGAGAGAGAGAGAGAGAGAGAGAGAGAGAGAGAGAGAGAGAGAGAGAATGAGAATTCATGGATTATGGAGAGTAAATAATAAGAGTATAGAAATATTAACTAATCTTTTATATTTGTGTGATATTTCTAGGTTTATATGAATAATTATCAGAAAGGTATTATTTACCCAATATTATCTATGAGGAAACTAAGATAAGGATCAGATAGATTAACTGACATATCAGTGGCCACTTAAAATGCAATAAGCTACAACAGATCAATTAAACTTCAATTCCAAGGCAGCTCTATCAATCTTCAAAATTGAGATTTTCTGTACAGAATGTGAACTCTCATATGGATGAATGCCATGTGAATGAAAAAAAAAAGAGTGGAAGGCAGTTAACAATAAAAAAGAAGGTCAGGTAATAAGCTCATAGTTAGAAACACCCCATGCTTGAAGCAGAAGTCAAAGAATAGAATGGCAGGAGAAAATACAGTATGAAGACAAACTAACAGCATAATTAGTAATGTAAAGGCTACCACATTCTGATACTTTCATTGCATATCCCTGTGTTCAACAAAAAATCTTATTTTCTGTGTCATTGGCATAAGAGAAATGCATACGGCTATAGCTAAGTGTTAGATGACTGGCCAGAGCAAAAGCAACTGCATTTTGTGAAGACTTTTCATCTACTGGAAAAGCCCCCATATCTTGCTCACTGGAACTCCCCCATATCTTGCTTGGTACAAACTTCAAGGGACCTTTAAATAATCCCTTTCCTACCTCAAGGATTTCTTTCCTCTTTCTTGCCTTAAAAACTAACCCCCAGAATTTCAATTTTCCTTCTGATTAACCTATATAAACTCTCATCCTATAAGAAGACATGAGTTTACTCCATTACTGGAGACGCCCTCCACAGGTTTTATCCTAATGAAGCCTGTTCTGCTGTAGATCCATCTCCCTCTCTCTCCTCCTTCCCTCTTCTTTTTTTTTTTTTTTTTTTTTGTGGTACTGGGGATTGAACTCAGGGGAATTCTACCTCTGAGCTACACACCCAGCCCTACTTTTTATTCTTTATTTTGAAACCGAGTTTCACTAAGTTGCGGAGTGCCTCACTAGGTAGCTGAGGCTGGCCGCAAACCCGGATCCTCCGGTCTCAGCCTCCCGAATGCTGGGATTACAAGCGTGCGCCACCACGCCCGGCTCCTCCTTCCCTCTTCTATCACTAAGAATAATGGAGTTTGGAGAGTGATGGATTTTTCTCTTCTTGATACTTTCGGCTGGAGTTTATAGAACCTAGAGGATCTACAAATTCCTTCAATTAATATTATCATCTCTATACAATGAGTACTCCTGAAAGGCTTCCATAGATGCTCAATGGAGTCATAGAGTTGAGTTTGTGCCACATTTCTTGTTTTATTAAATCAAGGATCAAAAAGCAGAGACAAGGCTTCTCTGGTTTAACTTTCAATCTCCCTACCAGCTCTGCCTTCCTATGATGAAGATAAAGAGAAGAAAGCAAGATAGACACTGCCTTAGGAGGTAAACTTCAGCTATTCATATAGAACTTTGTAATGATGACAGTCTCCTATTTTCCCTCAATTTAAGAGAAAGCTCATATTGTTGATGGTACCTATATACTCATCATCTGGATTGGGGTAATATAAGAAAAACCAATCTCCTGTAGAGAGGGATTCAGTGGCCTTGGACTATCCACAGGCACTCATGAAATGAGCAATGTAAAGAAATGGTAACCAGTGTGTTTGAAGGGCCACTTGGGGATAGGTAGCTTCTCATAATACACACACATCGCTCTGTGGCCTCCCCATGACAAAATTATGTGCAATGCATTAGCTGCACAGCTTTAACCTCTACTTTGAAGAGACAAACAAAAATAGAGCTCAGAAAAAGTAAATGGAGGAAGCAAGGTTGAATATCACAGTTTCTTTTATAGAATGCATGCAGCATATTTCATAGTTTAGAAAGGTAAGGAAGGGTAGAAAGGTTCCAAGAGAGAAGAAATAATATACTCAAATTGGAACAATAACTCCAAAGATCCATTTAACAAAGCTTAAACCTTGAGGAATTTTGAGGTAGGATGCAATACTAAAGGGAGGAAGTAACTATCAGAGCTCAAAATCAGAAAGGGTTATATGATTGCCTCAGGGTGTGGTTAATGATCTTTCATGTTAAATATGGCTACCTTAAGGTTGTAGGAGACTGTCTAGGGGAATTAATACCCCTGGCTAACTTTCCTCTTTCAGATATCCTACTGGTAGTCTCCAGTGTCCTAACCCAAGAGAAATTCAGAAAATATGGGAAGTTTTTGGTGTCAATACAGACTGACCTTCTGGGGCAGAGGCATTGAAAGTGAAGGGCTGTATGTTTTTAATTCTCTCTGTATTTTCTATTGCTTAATATCACTCATACACATTAAAATGCCATCCACAGATCTTCAACATCAAAACCCAACTAATCTAAATTATTATTGCATCACACAATTTTAAAATGCTTCTACCACTTAGCATTGTCACCTTGAGCAATTTTCTTAATATTTTTAAAATTGGGTTTCTTCATTTATAAATTAGAAATAACATATTTCTCATAAAATTGAAAATATTGAAAAGATTAAGCATAAAAAGTGTCAAAAAGTAGCATGTAGTGAATATTTTCTACTACTACTCTTGTTATGAGAGTAGTATTTAGAAACAGGGTCTCACTAGATTGATGAGAATTTACTTGCTGAGGCTGTCCTCAAACCTGTGATCCTCCTATCTCAGCCTCCCAAGTACTGGGATTGCAAGTGTGCACCCACACTTAGTGAAATTTCTCTTTTTAAAGGCCTCCCTAGAAGTGAAAGTGTTGCATATTTTTTCCATATAGTATTGCTTGGCCTAAGGAATTTTGTAGGACTAAACAATTTTTAATAATTAAAACATGAGATTGTTTAACTAAGGTTGCTTAAGTAATATGCTCTTGGTACAGCATACTATTTTGAGAGTATTATAGTACACAGAGATGAAGTTGGAGGGTGAAAGCTAGAAAGAAAATATGAAAGAAAGAAAATGGACTTCATGATAATATAGAGAATAATGAACGGAGATCATAGAAGGGAGAATGGAAGGGGTAAAGGAGGCTGGAAGATGAAAACTAATCAAATAATATTATGTTCACATATGTAGGTATCATTAAGAAATTTACTAGTATGTACAGGGAGAAAGGAGGGGTGTAAATGGTTGGGGCTAGGAAACAAGCAAACCAAGAAATATTGTGCACATATATGAATGCATCACTTTTATGTTGTATAATTATATTGCAATAGAAAAATTCCAGAAAAAGGTTGGATGGGTTCACAGGTAATTAACACTTGGGATATATAATTTTAAAACAACCTACAACTAACAATGTTAGTTCTGTACTCTGATGTTTTGAACAAGATGGATTCATTTCACAAAAGGGTACCACTGTCAGCCATTTAGGATACCACCAGAAAGCCATAGCCTGAAATCTTCACATTACCTTAAAAAGTGTCTCCAAATTTTTTCTTCTTTAAAAAGTCTAATTAGAAAAGAGAATTCAGATTAGATAACTATTCAATCCCAGGATGTCCTGCAGAGATTGCCAATTAGGCTTGAATCACACACTGGAAGTGCAGCATGTGGCCCTCTTATCATTTGGCCATACTTAATTATGACCAACTCGTATCAAGGAATAATTTCTCCTTACAGTCTTTTCTGATTGCCTGAAATCCAACTGTAATTTGAAAGTGATTATGTCAATGAATTTCATATTGTCTATTGGATATAAATCACATTAATGCTTAAATCATTGTTTTAAGCCTGGTCTTAATGTAGATCTAGTCAGTGAGGATCTACACTCCTCTATATCTCTGAAAATGAAAATGAATGATCTATATCAACTTTCCTCTTTGTATGTCAGCATCACATGAGACAAATCACCCTGTTACAGACTGCTATGATTCAGCCCATCCTAAAATCACCTACTCCCTTTTTACAGAGACACTTTCTACAAGGTTATACATGTTAATCAAAGCTATATTATTTGCCAAAAGATGCTCTGAGTTTCCTAGATCAGGTACAGAATCCAGTAGAAATAGATCTAGAGGGTTCTAAAGCCCTTGTTGAGTTATATGCAAACTTCTCCACTCTAAAACATATCCAATGGCTCAAAATCATAATAAATATAGAATCTGCTAGCAGAATCTCATCTTTTTTTTAATTTTACAGTACATTATATAACCTGTCTTTCAGAAAATCAAAATTATCTTACATATAATATAACACATACCTCAATGCCTCCTGAAAAATAACTACTTGAACCCCATTATTTATTGGATCAAGTATGATTCTTTAGGGCAGAGCATCAATGAGAATGTGACCCTCTGATTTGACCTTCTTTTACTTTAGAACAATATATGTTAGTAGATATATTTTGTCCCTATTTTATACCTGAGTTGGACAGAAATATAGATGGTTTCTACAATTAGGTATGGTACTTCTCCCCTACATGTACAAATATTTATGAAAGTGCATTTTATGACTCTGACTTTCGATAGCTGTAGACTCTAAGAAACAAGTGGTATCATATTATCCATGACCAGATTATTCACCAGGTTGGGAAATATGTTTCCTTCAAGCACTATCTAACCCAGAGTGATTTGAATCCAAAGTTAGGAATAACATTTCTTTAGATCCTACTCTGGTGTTTGGCTTCTTAAACTTTGAAAACAAGTGTTTCAGTCAGTGTTCTCACTGCTATAATCCAAAACATTTGACCACTGCATAATTAAGAAGAAGGAAGATTTATTTGCTAGAGCTCTTGAGATTTCAGGTGTTAAATCCATGTTAGGTCTATTGCATTGGTGAAATTCAGAGCATGGCTGAAGGAGACAGAGAGAGAGAGCAAGAGCTCTGCTCTCACATCATGGAGGCTGGACCATTTAACCAGATCCACAATGTACACTTTGCTAAGATGAACTCGCCAAGCCACCAGTTTCACTATTTTCCTTATACCATTCTTGTTCTAGCCCTTCACTGTGTGTATGAGATATCATATTCTTGCTCTTGATTTTTGTTCTTCTCTTGCATGCTCTATACCCACATACCCATTCCCTGGTGCTGCAACTATGGGTAACTAGAGGAAAGTTTATATTCAACTTACTTCTGGCCTGAGAATAGTATTAGAGCACCATTCATCAATTTTCCATGGTTAGGTTTAACTCCAACAATGGAAGTGAATTTTCACAGTAATATGATTCTGTTTATGTTCTTCACAGAAAAGTAGATCAGACAAAGAAATAACAACAGCTTGACAATCTGAAAAGTGTCTTCTAGTAAGCAATGAAGTAGTTCAGTGTTTTTAATACTTTGTGGAAAAACCTGTTGATACAGCTCAAATAAGTTTTTTGTAACTCTTTTTTTACTTGAGCAGTAGGTAAGCTTCATGTTACTGTCACCTTGAACATATGTAATGTAATCACAGAACACATTTATTAATTTGTATTCTTTTAGCTTTCATTTAACCATGTATTTCTTCAGTTTAGTTAGTTCTTCCCTACCTCCAAAAATGGCATAGGCCTCATTGCATTTTCTGTGGTTCTAATGTAATACAAAGTATTCTGAGAAGAAATTAAATTGATTTTGAAAGAAGTGTTAAAAACATACATTGAAGAAAAGACAGCATTTTCAACAAATGGTGTTGGGAAAAGTGATTATCCATTTGAAGAAAAATGGTATTAAATTCCTACCTTTCACCCAGCACAAGAATGAACTCGAGATACATCGAAGACTTGGAAATTAGATCTGGTCTGACTTTGAAGTTAGTAGAGGAGGGTATAGGCCCAATATTCCAAAATATAGGCAAAAGTAGAAACTTCTTCAATAAGACCTGAAAAGCTCAGGAAATTAAAACAAGAATTAATAAATGAAATTACATTAAACCAAAAAGTTTCTGTTCATCAAAGGAAATCATCAAAAGTCTAAAGATAGAGTCTATAGAATGAGAGAAGATCTTTGTCAGCTATTCATTTGATAAAAGACATTATATATATATATATATATATATATATATATATATATATATATATATATGGAAGTCCTCATTTGAAGTTTCCTGGATCTATCCAGTTCTTTCTAGTTTATGGATGGTACATTCAAATGCAGATGATTTAAAGAAGATTTACTTTAAATGAACTACTTACAAAATTGTGGGCAGGGCAAAAATGGGTGGCATAATGGAAAATGGTATAACCTAAGGTTAGTGATAGTGAGTGTTACCACCTCTAGATGTGAAAGGATGAAGGAAGGAACTAGTCACCAGTGCCCAGAAGACTTGCATGTAGAGAAGGTAAACATAAAAAGAAAAAAAATCTTTGATGAAAGCATATGTGAAACTAAAGGAACCAAGAGGGAAAGATCAAGGAAATAAGTATCTAGCACAAACTCCTTCTTTCAGACTTCTTACTGTGGATCTCTTTTGGGAAATCCAGTTGGAAATGAAAAAGTATGGGAAACTTTTAAAATAGTACATCAAGGTCAGCATTCTAGGGTATGGAGCAGATGTAGAAGGATGGAGAGATGTTGAAGAGCAGATGGATGTTAGGCAGAACAAAGGCAAATGCATCTTTTTTCTCTTTTCCCTCTTACACTATCTTCAGCCCTTCGGCATCTTTTTATATCCACAATTTCTTTCTTTCTGCCAAAATTTGTGTTGCTCATGTGCGTTGTTCCTGGTGTGTGTGTGTGTGTGTGTATGTGTGTGTGTGTGTGTGTGCATGTGTGTGTGTATGACACTGAGTATTGAACTCAGGGGTGTTTATCACTGAACTACACCTCAAGCTCTTTTTATCCTTTTTAATTTTGAGTAAGGGTCTTGCTTTGTTGGCCAGTTTGGCCTCAAACTTGTGGTTTTCCTGCATCATCCTCCTCAGTAGCTGGGATTATAGGCTTGAGCCATGGTGCCCAGATTCTGGGTTACTCTTGAACATAACCTAAGATAATTATGAACACGACTCTTCCAATCTATAGATACCCCTCATGGATTCATGTAACAAATTCAGGGAGTAAAATAGGCACTACAATAATCAACAGTTAATGGATAGCAAACCTTACTAATGGTGATAAGATTTCTCAATTATGAGTAGAAGTAGACAAAATTATAAGAGAAACAGCTTAGGAAATATATGTCATCCTATTAAAAGCTCCTTTCCATATGCTTGAAGTGAGAGACAGTCGCTCCACACTGGCAAGAAGGACAAAAATAACCACAGACTCATGCTTCCAAATCTTAGTATTCTCAGCTGGAAGAAATCATATATTTTGTTTTCTCTGGAAGAAAGGTTTAATGATATAGATGCTAATTGGTCCAGTTTTGGATATTTACTTTTAACTGAAGAGTTACCAGAGGTAGTAGTATTGTCATTGGCCAAAATTAGGTGATTATCTACTCTTTGGCTGATGTTGAGGATCAATTTGGTTAAAAAAAAACACAAGTATCACAGGTTACGAGAGAGAAACTCCAGAAGCAAACACAAGTGGAATGAGGATGTGTCATGTCTGGTAGACAAAACTGTAGCTATTACATCTTCAACAGTATAAACTCAGAATCTAGGAAATATACTTTAAAGAATTCCAAAGAACTAGGCATGGTGGTGCATGCCTGTAATCCCATTACTTGGGAGACAAAAGCATCAGAGAGCAGATTCTAAGCCAGCCTCAGTAATGTAGTGAGATCCTGACTCAAAATAAAAACAAAAAGGGGTGGGGTTTAGCTTTGAGGCAATATGCTTCTGGGTTCAATCTCCAATAAAAAAAATAATTCCAAAAGAGCCAATTATTGTGGCTCACACTTGCAATCCCAGTACTTGGGAGGTTGAGACAAGAGGATCAAAGGTTTGAGGCCAGACTTGGCAACTTAGTGTGAGACCCTGTCTTAAAATAAAAAGTAAAAAGAGCTGAAGTTGTAGTTCAGTGGTAGAATGTTCCTGCATTTAATCCCTACTAACACACACACACACACACACACACACACACACACACACACACACAGTCTTCAAAATGAAGGGAATTAATAGGAAAGGAAACAGATCAAATAATGGTATGTGCATAGATGAATCTATCACTATGAATCTCACTATCATGTACAATTACAGTAAAAATAATAATGAAAGGAAAAGGAGAATTCTGAAAGCAATAAAAATTCTAAACAGAATTCTAAATAGATGGCACTTAATGCACAATACTAGTCAATGTTAGAGGAGTCATGGATGTAATTAACTAAATTTCATGTTCAAGAAAATTTTATATCCATCAAGAAGGTGCTTTAACACCATAATCACCAAACCTCTGTGATTCTCATTATTGTATTTTACAATAGACATTTACACTTAGGAAACTGAAACACTGCTGTCTAACAGAACAGTGCTTTTCAAATTCTAGTCCTTATAACCATTACCCAAGGTATACATTACAAAAATTATAATTTTGCCATTCCTTCCTGAAGTTCTGACATAGTAGATGTAGGATGAAGCCCAAGAATCATTATGCTTTAAATAAGTACAAGATGATTTTAAGAGATAGTCCAAAAACAGAAAAAGAAATAAAAACATGTTTTAAGAATTGCTTCTCAGCCGGGCATGGTGGCGCATGCTTGTAATTCCAGCATTTGGGAGGCTGAGACCAGAGGATCTTGGTTCGGGGCCAGCCTCAGCTACCTAGTGTGGCACTCCACAACTTAGTGAGACCCTGTTTCAAAATAAAGAATAAAAAAAATAGGGCTGGGGGTATAGCTCAGAGGTAGAATGCCCCTGAGTTCAATCCCTAGTACCGAAAAAAAAAAAAAAAAGTTTCTCTTGGAGCAAAAGATACAATTCTATTGCAAATTATTTCTTTCCACTTTTCTGACTTTTCTCTATACAATTTAATTTAGAATCTTCTTAACTATGATCTTCACAAAAATCACCCAGCAACTTCTTAAACACCAATAATGGAAAATTCTTAACTTTTATAGGCAGCCCATTATAGATCTCATGTTGATTTATTCAATTGTGATTTGCTCTGCTTCTTAATATGTACTTTTCTAATCATTATAGAAAATATAGGACTGTGTATGGGAGTAGATGAATATATGACCAATGTTATTCTGTTCTAGGTGGCATTGACATAATCCTAAAGTACACTTTGATGTATAATTTTATTCATTTACATGTGGATATCTGATTTTCCAAGCATCATTTGTTGAAATAATGATTCTTTCCTAATTCAGTGGTCTTGAAATTCTTGTCTAAAATAAATTGACCATGGATGTGTCAGTTTATTTCTCAACTATAAATAAATTTTAAAAACAATGAATCTTTTTTCTTATAGTTATGCAGCCTAGGAAGTTGAAAACCAAAGCATCAGCATCTGGTCTGGGATTTACTCTTTTAATATTTTTGCATTATAATTACACACAGTAGTACATTCATATATGCATGTGATCATGGTATAATTTGTACGCTTTTTTTGTGTGTGATACTGGGGATTGAACTCAGGGGCATTTTACCTCCAAGCTACGCCCCCAGCCCTATTTTTGTATTCTTTATTTTGAAACAGGGTCTCACTAAGTTGCAGAATACCTCACTAGGTAGCTGAAGCTGGCCTTGAACCCGGATCCTCTGGTCTCAGCCTCCCAAATGCTGGGATTACAAGCATGCACCACCACACCTGGCTAATTTGTACTCTTTCCTTCCCCAAATTTATCCTTTCTCTCCTATCCTCTCTTCCTTGGTCCTCTTCCACTACTCTACTTGTCTCACTCCTATTTTTATAAGGTCTCTGATCTTTTCCTTTTTCTTTTTATATTCCACATATGAGAGGAAACACACAAGCCTTGATTTTCTAAGACTGAAGGATTTCCCTGAGTAGAACCATGAGTACAATAATCACTAGAGGTCATAGAAACATATATCCCTATCTTATTTTGACAATAGAAGGTGCTAAAGCCTTTTCATTTCTTTTTCTTTGTTGGATCACATTTCTCCTCCAGGTCTTTGAAGCACCAATACCTTTATCTTGTTCAGGCATTGACTAAAATTTTCCTATTTGGAGAGGACTCACTTCCCATTTCTAAAAGTTTCCTGCCTCCACACGAACTTCCATCACTGTCTTTTCCAATATCTTTTGTAATCCTCATAGTATTTATTAACATTTGAAATTATTTCATGTATTTTGTTCCATGGAAGTCACCAAATGAGTTAAAAATGTTCTCTAGTCTCTCTCCCCTATTCCTCTAGGGAAAAGGTTGCTATTTTTTTTTTATCTTCCCCTGCCCTCTCAGGGGAAGACACCTTTTGTATCATAATAATTAACTGCAGAGTTAGCTATTCCTGAGAAAAGGAAGTAAAAGACACATGTTGTAAGACTTTCTGGCCAGTAACTTTTCTTTAGGTTTACAGAACCCAGGGCATCTAGTGATGTACAGATAACAGCAGCCCATGTGTCATATAATCAGACCACTAGAAAAATATGTGACTACTTCAAAACCTGACTGTCTGATATGCCTCCTCCTAATTCCCAATAGAAGCCTTCTACCTGCAGTGCTAAGCAATATGGCTTTTTCTTTTTTTTTTTTTTTTAGGATGAAAGTGCCCACCATCTAAAGTGCTGCCTTATCAATTGAAGCTTGTCTGCCTTCTGTCATTCTATCCTTACAGTCATTGGTTTCTTCCAGTGGCATTTGAAATAGATCTTTCAATGGAACATGAACACTGCCTGTAGTGGATTTGACTTTGAATGTCTCAGCCCTCATGGAAACAAGGTAGCAATGTTGAATGCAGGGCTTAGTTGCTAAGAAGAGGTCCCTGGGGATGTGACTTTGGGGACTTTATATCGTTCTCTCCTCCCTGAACCTAATACACCCAAGAAACTATGAGCAAATAAATCTTACTTCCTCTAAATTGTGTAAGTTATGTAGTCAATTATTTTGGATTATAGCAGTGAGAATATTGACCTAGACACTGCCTAGATACTCCTATTTTTATAAGGTCCCTGATATTTTCCTTTTTCTTTCTATATTCCACATATGAGAGGAAACACACAAGCCTTGATTTTATAATGTTGGAATCTTAAATAAGTGATAGATAAGTGACAGACAATTCATTTTGTAACTCATTCACTCATGTCTTCAGTGCTTACAACAGTATCTGGCACGTGGCAGGCATTCAATATGTATTTATTTAGTGAATGAATAGGTGAATTAATGGATCATTCAATCCATTTATTAATGTCTTTGAAGCATACTTTTGCAACCAGAATGACACAGAATATCTGATGGTGACAAAGGGTTTTAGGTATGTGTACTACATTCATTGTCTCAGCAATATCCCTAATCTTGGAGGCCAGCTTTATCCATTTTCTCAAATTAATTGTATGAATAATATTAATGAAAGTCATGAGGTGAAAAGGTTAGAAAACACTGTTTAGAGCACCCGATCTTATTCATATTCCTTTCCTTTTTTATTTGCCTTAAATAATAGATGCCCTCATCTACCCAGGTGGAAGTCATGGAGAGGGAGCATAGCAGTTAAAGAGTCTAAAAAGTCATTTTAGGGAAAATAATTGCTTTCCCTGTAGTACATGCACCATGCTTGCAAAAGAATAGTCAGTCTGTGTGGGTAAGTGGGGACTGGTTATTTTGTTGCAGTCAATGTAAGGGCTATTCAAAAACAACTCTGCCTGAAAGCTATGGAATGATCTAAAATCCTGGTGTGGTAGTCCAGTTGTCTGCAATCAACACTTCATGTTTGTTAAACTTAAGTTTGAGATAAAAAGCTTTCTCAGTCTCCCAGAGCATATTCTTTTCAGCAAACAATTGTTTCTACAAATCCAGAATGACAGTTAGTGCCAAAGGAATTGGCTTTTCCTTGCTGAGATGCAGCCACCCAAAGAAATAGCCACCTGCCAGACAGATGGCTCTCCTTCAGCCATGCCATCAAGAATGGAGTGCTGGTATCTAGGGTCAGGGGTCATACTGGAAATAGTGTCTCAGAAGAAAAGAAAAGTTGGCTAGGAAGCTGCAGAGGCATTTCACAAAAGGCTTAAGTCAAAGGCCATACAAAATGCACCTGTGAATATGAAACAGATGGCCCAGTATGAGTTATCTGTGCTTATGCTTTTAGCTATTTGGATGAGGGTGACAATGTTACATGTGCACATGTAGAGTAGCATCAGGGTGAATGGGCATTTTTAACAGCTTTATTGAGGTATGTTTGACATACAATGGAGTACACACATCTTATGTTTGATGAATTAATACATCTGCAAACAACCATAAGACCATCATTATAATCAAGGCGTACTTTTGTTTCTGTTTTATATATGTATTTTTTCTAACCACATTTAGCATGAAACCTATACTCCTAACCATTTTATTGGATTTTTAGGTTGTGTTGTTGTAATGTCTTTTGTATACTGTTGATTGTGCTTTCAGTTTTGTATGAATTGTCTTCCAGGAGTGATACCCAGTTTTCCATGTGGTCTATTCTACCAGAATTGGTTTCTATTGAGGTCTTAAATTCATTTATTGACTCCTTCATTTCATTCAAAGCCTTTTTCTGGTTCTTTCTTATATATGTTTCTAAAACAGTTTTCTTTTAAAAAAACTAGATAATCCAGCAATCCTACTTCCAATAATATATATATATATATTTTTTTTTTCTATAACCATTTTACATTCCAACCAATGGAGTAGAAGTGTTCCTTCTTTTCCACACCCTCTCTTATTTTTTACATAATAGCCATTCTAATAGGTGTGAGGTGATGTCTTCTTTTGGTTTTCATTTGCATTTCTATTATGATTAATTATGTTGAGTATCTTTTCATATACTTGTTTACTTTTTAAGACAGATACAGAAAAACGGTGGAATGGAACAGATATCCCAGAAATAAACCCATACATATATGGTCAAGATATTTAACCAAGATGTCAGAATTATACAATGAAGAAAGAATAGTTTCTTCAATAGTTTCATTCATAAAACCAAATATACACCTGCAAACATAAACCAAATGCATATTTTAAATGCTATGTAAAAATTAAATCTAGAGCTGGGCGTGGTGGCGTATGCTTGTAATTCCAGCATTTGGGAGGCTGAGACCAGAGGATCTGGGTTCACAGCCAGCCTCAGCTACCTAGTGAGGCACTCTGCAACTTAGGGAGACCCTGTTTCAAAAAATAAAGAATAAAAAATAGGGCTGGGGGTATAGCTTGGAGATAGAATGCCCCTGAGTTCAATCACCAGCACCGCAAAAAAAATAAGAAAAAAAATTAAATCTAAATGAATTCAATATTTAAATTTAAGAGGTTAAACTGTAAAGCTCCTAGAAGAAAACAGTTGAATATCTTCTTTAAATTAGTTTTGGTGCTGATTACTTGAATATGACACCAAAAGCACAGGCAACAAAGCATAAAGAAACAAGTGAGACTATATCAAATTAAAAAGTTTCTACACAGCAAAAAAGACAAACTGGAATGAAAAGGCAACTTGCAGAAAATTAGATTTTTCCAAACTTGACATCCTACAAAGTGATGATTATTTGCAAACTTGATGAGAAATAGGTTAACTTCTAAAAGAAACAAAGAATTCCTACAACATAATGCCAAGACAAACACAAAACAATCTGATCTTACAAGTGAGCAAGGAACTTGAACACATATTTCTGCAACATAAAGGGTAATCTAAATATTTTGTCACATTCTGGTACTAGCTACTCGGTCTTTTCTTGAACATCAATTCTTTTATTAGCTTTAGTATTTCTCTCTGCCTTGTTATCTTTCTGTTTCTATTCCCCTCAACTTATTTCTCTGATATCAGCTATGTAGGGACTCTAGACAGTCCGTTATTCTTTCTCAGCAAGAACTTCCCTTTCTCTTTGTTGAATGTTGTGACAGCAGTGTGCTTGTGTTTGGGAATCTCAACATGATATGTGTCATATGATATAAATAGGGGTACCACTCACTGGGATTAGAAAGATAGGAGAGCTAGTGGAAGGAAATAGTAGGGGAGACAAATAATGAAAAAAGGGCTTGTTACCAGAACCAAAAAGGCTGATTTTAAGGGTAGAAAGCACTTTTACATCAATATCCTGCCTACCTGTTCCAAATGGTCTGACAATTTGTATAGGAAAAGTCTTTTGAATCCTTAGTGCATTTACTACAATGCCTTTTGCATAGCACCCTTTTTCTTCCAAAGTAGATTCTGGAAATATAAAATCTTTCTACATTTCCTTATAGTATTGAGTCTTGCAAGTTTTTGGTTGTTCAATCATGATCTTACTCCTTATAACCCTGTCACAGCCTTATCTGTTGAAGTTTCCTTGGAAAAGCAGGCGTATTGCAAAGATCACATTAATGCATTTTTCATGCCCATAGTCACCAAGGCTGACTATAGCATATCTTCCCAATGTCCTTAGAAAGCCATTATATGTAGAGTGTCACAAAATTCCTATCCAAAGTAAGTAAAAACAATGTAGCCTCTCCATAGATAAGTTGTCTCATTTTATGGTCAACTATTTACATACTTACCTACACACACACACACACACACACATACACACACACACATATACATACACACAACTATGAGCTCTCTACTAAATAACATAGGAATAGCTAAGTAATACAGTTTCTACTGGAATAGCTTAGACCAGACTTCAGAGTTCATTCTTCCATTCCATGCTTCTGTCAATGTTGAAGCTTAGATGAATAGGGAAGGGAAATATAAATGCTTTGGATACCACCAGAAAAAAGTAAGCCTCACATCCTCTTTGGCAGGCTTTTATATTATCCTATGATTTCTCTGTTTATCTTGAACCATGCTCCTTATTCTGTCCCTCAGTTTTAAAATTCGGGACTCAAGATCTTGCAGTCTGCTCTTTTTGCTCCCAATCACCAATTCTACTTAGTAACTGTTCTACATCTAGGTTTCTACAAGTAACTCAGGCCATGAATTAGAGTTGGCTCACTGTCCTAGTAAATCTTCCCTGCAGAACTCAGCAATAGGGCTATAGGGGTGCCCAACTCCCCACTTTTGTGACCTCTTTTAAAAAGCATCCTTACCTCTCTCTCTCTCTCTCTCTCTCTCTCTCTCTCTCTCTCTCTCTCTTTCTCTCTCTCTCTCTCTCTCTCTCTATATATATATATATATATATATATATGATAACCTATTATATATATACATATATATATATAATTAATTAATTAATTTTGTACTGGGAATTGAACCCACAGGCACTACAAGACTGAGCTATGCCCCCAACACTTTTCTTAAAATTTTGAAATATGGTCTTGTTAAGTTACACTTACCTGGAAACTGAGATCCTCCTGTCTTAGCTACCCAAGTACTAGGAAATACAGTTATGAACCACTACATCTAGTTTCCTTTCTATTCTGTATGTCTTCTGCATCATAAGGGAGCTGCACATCCTGTCCACTTGCCATGACAGCTTTTTGTTTTCCTATTACAAACTCTCTCAAGTTTAAGATGATACTGTTATAGCTAGATATAGAATGTCCCCTGAAGAGCTCATTTATTCATGTTCAGCATTTACGTAATTAATTGAGTGATAAGGGTTACCATCCAGATAAATCCAATGGTAACCTAGGCTTGGTGGGGTATGGCTGGAGAAGGTGGATCCCTGGGGATGTGGCCTTAGGAATTGTACTTGTGTCTTTGAAATCCTTTGCCTGCTTAGTCTCTTGCTTCCAGCATCCATGATGTGAGAACAGATTTCTCTTTCTCTCTCGGCTGCTATGCCCTGAGATCCAAGACCCTGGCCTCACACAGACTAAACCCAGAATTTCCAAGAAACTATGAGTAAATAAGTCTTCCTTCCTCCAAGTTGTGTGGTCAGGTTTACTGGGATATAGCAGTGAGAATGTTAACTGACACAGAAATCATTGTGCCAAACATTTTATTCTAAGAGAGGAGCATATGGCTAAATTTATCTGACCTTGTTATTCCCTTAATGTTGTCTAGTTGCTTTTATTGAGTTTTTCTCTTCATCTATGTCACATTATTTATATTGTATTAATTCATGACTGGTGTCTCTAGATAAAAAAGATAGAAAAATTAGTACAGAAAAGTTTTCTTTCTAAACAAAAATTGTCTTTGGAGCCTATTAGCAACCTATTTTTATTGATAAAATTGGAATAACTAACTTCTTTCCTTTATGTTTTTGAAATAATTTTAGCCTCCTTTCCACAACTTAAAAACAAATGTACATCTTAAGATTATTATGGAGAAGGGACTATAAATCAACATTCTTCAAAATATTATCTCTAACCAGGTACAGTGGTGTATGCTGGTAATCCTAGTACCTGGAAGGCTGAGACAGAAGGATTGCAGATGCAAGGACAGAGCATGTTACCTTAGGGAGATAGTGTATCAAAATTAAAAATAAGCTGGGAGTGGTGGCATGCACCTATAATTCTAGTAGTACTTTTGAGATTGAGTAAGAAGGATCATAGGTTTGAGGTTAGAACAGAGTAACTTAGTGAGACCCTGTTTCAAAATTAAAAATAAAAAGGGATAGGGTGTAGCTCAATGGTAGAAGATCCCTGGGTTGATTGCCTAGTATCCCACACATAGAAAACTATCTGCATACCACGTGTTTGACTGCTGTTTTACCTAAAGACTGAGATTGAGCCAATAATTTGCTAGAAACAATGTGTTCTTGCTCATGAGACTTGATGGTGCATACCTCTTCTCAACTTTGAGTTGTCAATTTGATATTTGATATCAGTCATGTTTAGAATATTTCCACGTGAAAATTAATAAGCACTACAACTCTGAGTTGATTTGTTTCGTTGTTTTGTTTTTGCCTTGGAGGGATTTTTCTTAAGTGTTTACCAACACAACATTGCATTAGGCACATGACAAAAAGCAGTTTGTGTTAAGAAAATGTTTGTAACCTACATGTTGAGTAGCCTTGAATAAAACTAGTCAGGCTTCTAAAATGGTCAGGCATCCTAGAGAGTCCCTAAAGTTCCCTTCTCATCTCCTTGAATTCAGAGAATAGAGCATGCAAGGCCTCACTGCCCATGCTAGCTTGGTAAAGGTGGTGGCAAAGTCCAGAGGTATACCAGTCTCAGCATAACAATATGGTATTTAGCAGTATCAGTATTACAACCACAGAAATATATAAATATTCAGGAAGACAATCATGATAGATACAGTGAGTGCTATAGTGAGATCTTGCAATAGGGGAGAGAGATATAACTTGATTTCTAATAAAACAGGGAAAATTGGTTATTTCTGGGCAAGAACATACTAAGGGAGTCAGTGGATGTAAAATTATGAGGTTAAGGTAGTCTTGTAAAAGACAAGGCCAAATGTTCAAATGTCACCTGGGGATGGATAGGGGTGAGGAGAGCAATCCAATATTGGGGATGAAGGATTATCAATAAACTGACTTGACTAAGATTTCTGCTATAACTAGGCAATGCAAAGAAAAAAATGAAGCCTAATGGTGGGCCTACAGCACTAGACAATTCAGAAGGCCTAATTAAAATTTGGACAAGGAAAGTATCTTTGTCGATTGTTCCACCAAATCTGTCCTAAGTTGTAAAGGACAGTAGGTCTTTAAAATTCTCCATGAAAAATTATGTCTTTAATTTAAAAGAGAAGTCCACCTTTAGGAAGTCAAGTTTGACATTGAAAAACAATAGCCACATTGTATTTTCCCTAACTATGTCATGAAACTTTTTTTTTCTTTTTTATCCGGTACTGGGGATTGAACTCAGGGGCATTTGACCTCCGAGGTACACCCCCATCTCTGTTTTTTGTTCTTTATTTTGAAAGAACTAAGAGCACTAAGTTGCAGAGTGCCTCACTAGGTAACTGAGGCTGGTTGTGAACCCGGATCCTCCGGTCTCAGTCTCCCAAATGCTGGAATTACAAGGGTGCGCCACCACGCCCGGCTATAAAACTTTTTGATTTTCATTTTCACTAAAGTTCAGATTATGTTTTACATAACATTTTAAGTTAAAAGCCAACATTATTTGAAGAGTTTATAGGCTTGATTTTTGTAGAATAAATACAGAGCCCTAATAATTGTACCTCATTTTTAATCTTATGTTTTACTTCTGTTAAAAACTAAAACATGTCTTGGGGCATAGCCATGGAGCATGATATGATGTTAATAGCAAATTCCTGCTAAGTTTTCCAATTTTACTAGAACATATACTTAAGAAAGGTTAGTAGTGATAGCAGGGAATGGTCTTGATCAAGGGCCAAAATTAAGGACAAAATTACTTCAGAGGAATATAAAATTTCTGGAGTTCATTATACATCCTTTGTCCATATGACAAAAGAAGTAGAACACTTATTCTGAATTATAATTATTAATTTTTTAATTAACACACAAATTAAATATATTTACAAAGTATCATGTGATGATCCAATGCATTTATACATTGTGTAATATTCAAATGCACAGAAGCATATTTATCATCTCAAACATTTATTTTTAAGATTTAGGCTTTTATTTTTATTTTTTTACTTTTATTGGTGCATTATAGTCTCACATCTAAATTACAAAAGGGACGTTTCTTTTATTTTATCTTTGTTTTATTTGTAATATGTATTATTTGCCATAGAATATGATATACTAAAGATCATTATTTAGAATAACAAGAAAAAAATGAACAGTAACTACTAAAATGCATATTGTTCAACTTCCTGTCATTTGTGTTGATAGGGGAAGATATTATAGAGCAGGCAGCAGTGAACTGATGTTTGAAGTCTCACAGAAAGTCAAGCGCCCTATGCAATTTCACATGATTTCATGTATGTGTACACTTGGATGTTTGTTTTCACCTTTCTGTAGGAAAATATATATTTCCCAAACTGTACAAATATGAGCTATGCATTACTCACACTTAGCCTTAAATGTTAAAGTGCTTAATCTTAGATTTTGCCAGTTAGCATAGTTTAAAATCTCTTAGCCACTTTATCAAGGGATTGGGTTGCTTCCCTTAAAAGTCGTTAATTTTTCTCCATTGATATCCTCTTATATTGGGGTTTCTCAGTCTCACCACTGATGACATTTTTAGATGGGTAATTATTTGTTATACATCACAGAATATTTGGTAGTATTCCTGTTTTCTACCTACTATATACCATCAATAATCCCTCTTCCTATTTTTACAACCAAAAAATGTCACCAGACCCTGTGAAATGTCGCCTGGGGGGCTAAATCACCCCCAGTTGAGAGTGACTAACTTAAGGAACAAGACAAGAAACCCTTATTTCACACCTCACAGAAAAATGTCGATTGAAGAGCTAAGGGGTTGAAAAGATAAAATCATAACAGTACTAAAATAAAGGACAGTATATTTTCATAATATTGTTTAAAATATGGTGTGGATTTGGTACTTACCTAATTGAGAATGACAATGCTAAGCAGACCACAAAATGCAAACATTATGAGGGATTTTATTCTATATAAATTAGACTTCTTTAGGGTAAATATATTATAGGAAAGGCTAAAATATAAATGACACAATAGATTAAAATGTTTATAACATATTGTATATTCCAAGATTTTAGAAAAGGTTTGATTCTTATAAAACATTACCTGACAAAAGTGCAACTCTTGTATTTGAGGCCAGGAATGTTCTATCCTTTCATGGGAGCTTTTTCAATTGTGTATTTTAAAGAAATCAAATGGCATTTGGGTAATATTAAAAATTGATACATCCTATTCCATGTTAGTTTTAAATTGCTATAGTGTGTTGGGCCCCGTTTCCTCTCAAGGGCCGGGCTTATGGGTCTCCAGGAATGCTCCTATTCCCAACAGCACTGCAGGGTCCCAGCAGGTTCCCCGGGGTGAGAGGAAGGCAGACCGGCCAGAATGCCAACAACACCAGGTGGGAGACAGATTTGTGGTACAGCCTCAGTTTATTGAAGAAGCATCAGGCTTTTTATAGACGGGGGCAAGGAGTTTTGCGCGGGCAGGTAATTCAAACCAAAATAGGTGGGGGGTACTCCCTAACTCCTTTTGGAGCCAAGAATGACTAGAGAGTTATCATTATCTTTCACTACCAGATGTTGTTCTTCTCCTAGAGGTTGTTTTTTCTCCTATCTGCCTGCTCCATCTTAAGTCCTGCTAGGACTTTCTGCCCTTATCTGATAGCAGAAGGAATGAGAATTCCCCACACAGTGATAACCAGGCAAAACAAGAAAACTAAAAGGAGAAAATACCAAATTTATAAATTATTGTTACTACACTATGAAAAGTATTAGATATAAATGACACTTTAGAAAATAACATTAGAAAGCAAATATATGTTCTTCCTCATTCACTTCCTCAGTGATATAGACCTATAGTTTCTTTTCTTGAGTTGTATTTATTTGGCTTTGGTATTAATGTGATGTTGGCTTCACAGAATGTATTTGGGAGAGTCTTGTTTCTTTCCATTTCACGGAATAGTTTGAGGAGTATTGGGATTAGCTCTTCTATAAATGTTTCATAAAATTCACTTGGAAAACCATCTGGCCCTGGGGTTTGTTTGATGGTAAACTTTTTATTGCTGTTTCTATGTCTTTGACTGCTATTGGTTGGTTTAAGTTTTCTATTTCTTCTTGATTCAATTTAGGAAGATTATATGTGTCTAGAAATTTCTCAGTTTCTTCTAGATTTTCCATTTGGTTGGAATATATTTTGTCAAAGTAGTTTCTGATGATCCTCTGTATTTCCACACTGTCGGTGGTAATATCACCTTTTTCATCTCTTATTTTGGTAATTTGGGTTGATACTTTCTTTTGGTTAGGTTGACTAATGGTTTATCTTTCTTGTCACTTCCTGCTATAAAATGTTTTATTGAATCCAGGGGTGGTGTCACACACCTGTAATACCAGTAGTTGGGAGATTGAGACACGAGTATTGCAGGTTCAAAGACAGTCACGGCAACCTATTGAGGCCCTCAACAACTTAGTGAGACCTTGTTTCAAAATAAAAAATAAAATAGTCCTGGAGGTGTAGCTTAGAGGTAGAATGCTCCTGGGTTAAATCCCCACTAATCCATACACACACACACACACACACACACACACACACACACACACACACAAATGTACTATTGGACTATTGGGACTATTTTAAAATAGTATTTGGGGATTACATAACCCAAACATACCCAAGTAAACCAGTCTACTTAGATGCCTCTATTGTGATTACTTAAAAGAATGTCTTTATTTATTAGATATACACATGAAAGTATTCAATGTCGATAAGACATGATAATGACTTATTCTTATAGTTCAGGAAAATAATTTTCAATAACATACTTGTCACTTTATAAAGTTTGACATAGTTTCAAATTAAATGTTTTTTTGTTGATCTGTATATATTGAATCATTCTCCTTTCCTTAGGATAAATATCACTTGAAATGGTGTATAATATTTCTAATGTGTTGTTGCATTGGTTTTACTAGTATTAGTGAGTATATAGGGAGAAGGCACTATCATATTCCCGAGTAAGAACAATGAATATTGGTGCACCTCTTAGACAGTAATTGGGTGAGATATTAAAATGAAAGTTTCCTTAATCTTGGAATCTGTTATACATATTATAGAAATATATTTATTGAAAATGCTCACAAAAGCATACACACGGGTGTTTATTGCAACATGCTATGTAAGGGCAGAAACTAGAAACAAACAACAAGACAAGAGTTGCAGAAAGTTGAGCAGGACTGGAACTTAAAGTCATAGCTAACTATACAGTATATGCCTCCTGCAATTTGAGAAGAAAATTGTCCTGTTTTGCATAGAATACAAATTGGAGATTTATATAAATTTTATTTATCAATGGGTAGAAAAAAATAAACCTTACATCTGGGTCATGTGATTATATATATGAGTGTAAAAGTGCTATTGGGACACATTGATTTTTTTTTTTAAATAGTTACATATACATAGTGAATTTCAGTTTGAGAGAGTACTTTCATTTTTGTAAAATCATATATGCACTCATACTGCTATCTCAGGGAGATTATATGATGCTCTTGACTTAAACTATCCTGTTTTTTTAGTAGGTTCCTCCATTGAACATATTCTACCTTATGTGTAGTTTAAATTCCTCCTTTCAAATTTTATCATTTACATTTTCCTTTAGACATTTTTAATCTTTATTATAGGTTACAAAAGAATGAAAAAAGGTCCTGCTAAAAATTTTTCTAGGAATCCAGCTACATTTATCTATATCCATTGTCACCATTCTGGTCCAATATACCATCAGTCTCTTACTTGTACCATTGAAGTAGCTTTTATTTTTATGATCCACTCTGCCCTACCAATCCGCAAATCAATTCTCATGGGGTATCCAAATTTATTTTTATAGAACATAAATTTAATCATGTTTCTCCCCTGAAATGGCTTCCTAGTGCTTTTGCAACAGAATTGAAATGGGGGCTTATGAAGACCCCATTATCTTATTCTTGATAATCAGTTCCATTTTTTACTTTATTTGCCCTAAATTCTATAGTCAAAACAAATTTTATTTTTAGTTGTCCCTATGTACCTTTCTGTATCCACTAAAGGCCTTTGGACATGCTGTTTTATCTTTTTAAAACTTGATAGAAAAGTTCCACAGTACTCTTCACCCTACTAACTATTCAGATCTCAGTCTCACCATTCATTCCTCTGGAAAACATTCTCAAACTTTACGCACATAATTTAGCTTTGTTGGTTATATAATGGTGTATCACTTTATATCATAATATATATCACATTTATAATTAATGTTTTATTGGCTCTATTCTTAATGTTTGTCTTCCCATTTATCTCTAAGCCACATGAGCTCAAGAAATTTGTTTTACTTTATTGACATGTATCCCATCTGGTATCAGGAGAAGCAATATTCAATAAATATCAAAATTTTAATTGCTAAATATCAAATTTCATCTTTAATTTTAAGAAAATAGAGAATTATAATACATACTATAAAATAGATATTTTGTAGATGTTAATTTAATAAATGATAGGGTAAATATCCATACTAAGAATGACATTGAAATGGCTTAATTGGCATGAAAATTTGCACAATGTACTTTGAGGTAGAAAAAGAAGTAGAAGAAAAAGATAGCTGAACTTTAAAAATAGACTATGTCACAAGAGTTTCAAACAAGATTTTCCAGGTTAATTTTGGTCTTCTGACTTTGTATATGTAAATGTCTTTATATTGTGTAACCAAATGTAAAAGATTTCATTCTATATATTTCTATATTGGCTTAGCAATTCAAAATATAAACAATTTCTTTTTTAAATTGGTACATTACTAAATCATAGTGAGATTCAAAGTAATATATTCATATATGCACACAATGTCACTTGGTTTGTTTTCCATCCCACATAACTCTCTCCACTTCCTCCCTCTTAATGCATTATAATGAGATTCATAGTGATATTTTCATACACACATATAACATTTTTCCACAGAAGTCTCTATGTTCTGACATTGTTGAAGAACTAAGATTCGTTAAGAAAGCAAATTTCTATACTCTGAGAGAGTCAATTTGAAATAGGTTCCATTTTTTGTCAAACTGATAATTGATTAAAAAGGTCAAATAATGAGTGTAGCCATGATTATCATTATTTTCCTCCTCTGTATATTCTCATATCAGTGGTATTTCCTGTAGTCTGTAATTATTGTGCATACCACCAAACATTAATCATATTCATTTAAAAGCGTATGAGTGGAAGTGACAGTGTTTTTTATTCCTTCATAAGTGAGACCTGTTGTGAATTATGTTAAAATATTAAGCAAATCTATAATGAACCCCTATAATATCTGTCTATCTTATTATGCTTTGTGTTGCTATAATAGAAAACCAGAGTGGGTAATTGATAGATGAAAGTAGTCTACTTCTCATAGTTCTGGAGACTGGGAAATCTAAAATGAATGTGTCAGCAATTTTATGTCTGGAAAGGGCCTGGTCTCTGCTTCCAAGATGGCATCTGAAATCTGCATTCTCTGACGAGTGGAAAAAAATATTTCTCATGATACATAAGAACAGAAGTGGCATTAGACAAAAGGGGGAAGAGTCTGCCCTTTTTAATGTCAATAGTTCCACTATGTTGTATTATCTATCAGCCTATCTTAAATGCTTTCTCCTGTGATCATACCTTTGACTTACACTGTCCATGATGTTGGTCACTAGCTACATGTAGTTACTGAATGTTTGAAATACAGCTAGTTTGTAAACTGCAAGTTCAAACATTTTATTTAAAAAATGTAGCATAAAATTGTAAAAGATCTCATTAATATTTTTAGATTTTCTAAGGTTAAATTGATTTTATTAGATATATTAGGCTAAATAACACTCATTATAAATTAATTTTATCTTTCTCTTTAATTTCTTAATATGCATATCAGAAAATTTTAAATTATGTTCATAACTCCATTATATTTTAATTGAGCAGCTCTGTCATAAATATTTTCAAGGCCAATAACTAAAACTTCCAGTGTCAATTTATAATTTGCTCTCTCTAGCAACCATTTCTAATATTTTCAACTCACTTCCTCTTATATAACACCAGCAATTCTAATCCATCATTCCTTTTCTTTTTTTTATTCTTTTTCCTGCCATTGATATTTTCTCTTTGCTCTTCTGCCAACTTAATTCTTAGACAATCATTACAAATATCTTCTTCTGTATGTCCTCAACTATTGATTTATTTTTACTTAATTGCTTGGTGAAACCAAAACTTTGGTTAAAGAAACTCTCCACCTTTGTTTCCCTGCACCATGCCACTGAACACGTATGGAGATAAATACACAACCACACTTAAATTCCATGGCCCCCAGACTTAAAACTTCATAATTTGCAAGCTCTAGTGTGCAATAGAACACCCTGGAGATCTTATTAAAATATACATTTCTTGGTTCACTACTGAGGTTATCTTTTTGATGGGCCTGAGACAGAGCCAGGTGATTCACATTTCTAAGAAGTTTACAGGTGATTTTGTTCCTGTTGCTCAGGAAGCCACACATTGAGAACCACTGGTCCCCATAAGAGGACCTTAATGTTGCATAGCAAACATAGTGTATTTCTCTTATCCATTCACCCTCTCCACAAGAACAAGTTATATCTCTCTATTCTCTTCAAAACTTCAACTTACAGTCATTCACCCCTTAGCTAATGTCTTTGCATCAGGCTTCACTGATAAATTGAAAAAGCCAAAATAAAGTAGAATTTCCACATTTTATAACGACCACTCCACCTTCTTACTCAGTTGTAATTATACACCCCTCTTCTAGTCTGTTTATATAAATTATCCATATTGCTACCTAAGACTAATTATTTCTCATGTTCATCAATCCTTATTATTCTCATCCCTATCTAAAAGACATGGATTAAACTTTCTCTATTTTGTAGTAACAATGAAGAAACAGAAGAATCATTTCTTGGTTTTCTTCCTTCTTTATTTACCCTCAATCCCTTGATTACTTGGTTATTTTCTATGACTTTAAATGTCATCAAAATGCCTATGACTCCAAATGCCTATGACTACTGAATTCATAGCTGAAGTCCAAAACTCTTTCCTGGACTTCAGAAATATTATTCAAACATCATTTCGATATTTTCTCTTAAATCTCAGGGAGATATTTCAAACTTAAAATGTCCAAATTGAATTGTTATATTTCTTTATATAAAACATGTCCCTAATATTGTCTTGTCATTTTGATTTGATGATAAATACATCTATCAAGCTGCTCAGACTAAATGTGGGGTAGTCATTCTTGAATCTTTGTCTAGGTTTCATATCCTATCTTACTAGCAATCAGATTTACCCTACTTTCAAAATATTTCCAGAAGCTGATCAATTTTCATCACTGCCACTGCCCCACCCCTACTCTGTCTCCTTTATATTTAATCTTAATTACTATACTATACTGTCTTACTATTTTTCTACCTTCCCTTTCCTCCATATAGTGCAGCCAATGCAGAGAAATCAGAGTGAGACTTAAAAGATTTTAAAGATGAAAATTCTTATGAACTAATGAGATTATATAACATACTTTCATTATTTAGTTCTCTGACAATGTTTCATACTACTTTTCCTCTTTCTCACTCTATGCAGTTATATAATCTTTCTAAATGTTCCTCAAAAGCATCAAATATTCTTTCATCCTAGGGTTTTTTTTTTTCTGGCATGTCTTAACCACATGTGTTAATGCCTGATACACAATACATACTTGGTAAATACTGCTGTATACCTAAATAAATTAAAGAAGGATTTGAAATTAAAGAAGTACCATTCTCAAATCATCTCAAGAAATAATTTGGTGTGTTCAAATGAGCATGTCGAATGAGGTAGAGTTGTGCTATCAGGGGGATACTCATCACACAAGGCCCATAGACTGTGATAATGAGTATGGAATGTGCATTTAATGAGAAGCTGTTGGAGATATTTTACATATAGTTGTTATACTTTAATTTATATTTTAAGTCTCATATAGACAGATGTATGGATATGAATGGTTAGTTTATTAAAATCTTATAATTATAAAACATTTCTATACGCATGCTTGACACATAAATTGCAAATAGAATTTACTTTCATTATCAAGAATCATAAATTTAAAAAAAATATATTTGACATGAATTTGACATGTTTTCATTATTATTTGATAAATTTCATACTGAAAGCTCTATGGGTATTATATTATAGGGTGACAGGGTCAATACAGTTATACCAGTTAGGAGACCACTACAAGAACCTGTTGAGGTAAGATGCTGACTACATTCACCTGTACAAGAGTCTTAGGGCCTCCCCTAAGTCCCATCCCTCATTAAACAGAGTCATAGTCTGTTAGAGGAAAATGGGATTATTAAGGTGAAAAAAATGGAGGTAGAACAAAGTGAATAGATCTAGGCAGTTTTTAAAATGCCAATATAGAATACATAAACCTGTTGACAAAGTTTTAAAACTCTAATTATGATCCATGAAGTGTTGAGTTTTACTTTCAACTTAAATTATTAAACTTTAAGAACATCTTATAATAAGAACGGTAAAACACATTATTTTTCTCTTCTGAAATTTGTTGTTAAAAAAAGTCACAGTCATGATTTTGGTGCATAAAAGGCATAATCTACTTTTTCAAGAAATTTTGCAGATTTTAAAACAAAATTACACTGAATTACTTGAAAGCATACTTCAAAAACAACACTAAAACTTTTTGCTTCTATAATTCAAAGTACCTCTTAATTGAGTCTCACAGATTAATGGAGCTTTGAAGTTATTTGGATGATATTATTCATGTTCCAATGAACTATTTTTTATTCACTTAAATTCCCACCATATTATTTGTCTATTCAACAAAGACTCTATTACCTCTCCAATTTGGATGAAATACAATATGTGGTTCCATTTGAAGTTATTCTGGGAAAATGCTTACAACTTTCACCTTTACAAGAGCCTTAGAGCTTCCTCTAAATCCTCTCCCTCATTATATTGAATCACAATAATATTGCAAATTTTTGAGGAAATGGGAACAATTCTACCTTTTAGTATAATAATAGCTACTATATATTGAACATTATGTGCCAGGTACTGTAGTAAGTGTTAATTCAGCAGTATTCTGTTACATACAACATCTAATATTCTACAACAATCTTATGGTATTATTATTGTTGTTATTGTTATTATTAGCCTGCTAGGTATGAGGAATCTAAGATTCTGACAGATAAAGGTACAACAAAGGTCACACACATGCTAGAAGTGACATTATTATTTCATTCCAAATCCAAGTTGGTCTTTTTCTTCCATCAAACAATTTTTTTCACAAATGGGCATTTTGTTAAAATTTTACAATTCCAGAACCATTCTATAAGCATACTTTACATATAAATGGGAAAGATAATTTTTTTTTTTTTTTTTTGGCGGTACTGGGGATTGAACTCAACTCAGGGGCGTTCTACCTCCAAGCTACCTACTTTTTATTCTTTATTTTGAAACCAAGTCTCACTAAGTTGCGGAGTGCCTCACTAGATAGCTGAGGCTGGCCACGAACCCGGATCCTCTGGTCTCAGCCTCCTGAATGCTGGGATTACAAGCGTGCGCCACCACGCTCGGCTAGATAATTTGTTTTTTAATAACAGGGATCATCTTTTTTAAGCTTCTCACTATAACTTGCCAGTATAGATACTCCCTATGCAGGGAGTCACCTATGTTAATATTTGAAATATTGCCCTATTTACATTTCTCTGCTTATAGTGCCTTATTCCATTGTGGTTGTTTTATAATTAAACTCTGAGAAGGATTCCTGTGTAACAATGTTTATTGTAGTATTATTTACAATAGCAAATATATGAAATCAGCCTGGTTGCTCATCAGCAAATTGGATAAAGAAAATAGGATATATTATATATATATATATATATATATGTATTATATATATATATATTCATTTAATATATATTATTCAGTCATAATCAGAAATGGAATCTTATAATTTTTAGGAAAATAAATGGAACTGAAGAAATTATGTTAAGAAAAATATACAAGACGCAGAAGATAAATGTCACATGTCTTCTCTCTATGTAGAAACAACAACAACAACAACAACAGCAACAGCAATGAAAAGATTACCTTAAAGTAGAAGAACTATTAGGCTCTGGAAAGTAAGTAAGGGAAAGGGTAAAGGTAAAGAGCATATAGAAGAGAGGTGGATGGATATGACCAGTGCATGATATAAATATATATAAATATACCACAATGAATATAATTTATGTGTACATTTTGAATGGTTAATAACTATAATTAAATTTTGAGATTGGAGGTGCTTTTCTAATGCAAGGGAAGACATGAGTGAAGTGAGCTGAAATACAGAATCAAACCTTTTTGCACTATGAAGATTTTTTCATCTTTCAAATTCAAGGGAATAAAAAATTTTTCCTTTGATAGTGGTAAGTTGTGTAATAAATGGATGGGTTGCCAGAGATGCCTTGCCAGTTATGTCTTAATAAATAGCTGTTATATTAGCATATTGCCTAGTGTCACTTTCAATACAACATACTGCAATAGTGGTGGAACAAAATTTATGGTGACTTGGGGAAACAAACAAACAAAAGAAAAACAAACAAAAAACAAATGGAAATACTTATGAGTAAGGATACTGTAGAGTTAGCCTTCTGTTCATTGTGTACATGTATTGAAGCATCCCAATGTACAATTATTATATTAATATTTAAAAACAAATAAAAATTTATAAAACAATCACAATTAACAGCAACTGAGTGTAAGTATTTGAATGAGATATAAATTATATTTATATTGTATCTTAATTCATTTAATTATAAAATATACAATAATTATATTGCACTTTATTTTAAAAGTTGTCTTTAACTTTGTAATTTAATGATAAGTCTGATTGGGACTGGAAACCTTGAGTATTATCTGGGGTTCAAATACAGAATATTGAGAAGAAGATGGCAAAATAAAGAGGGACAGCAGGATTCAGGAACACTGAGACTGATAACTCAATCACTGGGAAAACTCCTTCTTGACAAGGGAAGAAAAGCAGTGAAAAACTCAACAAAACAATGAAATATGAAAAGTGGGGAGTCAGAACTAGAAGAAAAAGGAGAGGGCTCTAAAGAGCTCCACGTATCTCACCTCATGAACAGAGAAGCATCAGTGGTTAAGGCATTGCCATATGGGCCAGGTCCCACTGGGTCTGGGGGCTGCCAGCACCAAGGCCCCCAGAGACCCTCAGAAAGAAACTGTATTGTTGTGAGGCCAGCAACTATAGACCATTATCAAAAGTAGTCAGCATTTTTCTCCACTCTGGACAGAGACCCAGCCACACCCTGCAGCTGCAGCTGAACCTGTCTATTCCAGCAATGATTCAGAGCAGTGCTACCAAGACCATAAGTTAATAATCTATCCCAGGGAAGACCACCATGCATGGCCACAGGGACCTGTGTGACATGGAAATAAACTCACAAGGGTTTGAGACTTTGCAAATCACTCCTGCGGAGGTGGGAATGAAGATTACTATTGGAGACAGCAGAAACATTAACTAGCAGACAGCCCCTAGAGACATTCCAGTGAAGGGAACTGTAGTCTGCAGTTGGATGAGCCATTGTAGGGTCTCTAGGGATCACCGAGAGATACCCAGTCATGGTGTCTGTGGTGAAATAGCTCAGCCTACCAAGTTGCAGGCTCAAAAAAGAAGTTAACTACCAACTGGCCATGTTTGAGTGCTGTAAGCATCAGTCCCAGAGGCCAATAAGGGCTCCCTTGATTGCTGCCCCACAGGAGAGTGGTGGTGTCCTAGGCATTTAGAAACAGAGACACTTCCCCAGGTTAGAACTGTGTAATGTCTCTCTGCCAAACTTTGGGCCTTGGGTGGAGAGTGGCAGAGGTGCCATCTTGGCCAGGACACAAAAAGAGGCCAGGGGCCTGGAAGGGTTTTACTTGATTGTTGCTGCAATCTGGAACTTTACACTGCTTCCTCCAGCAAAGTTTGGGCCTCACATGTATTAATGAAAGTACCTCAGGTGATTATAACAAGCAGATCTAGAGAGGTCTCCCAGGGGCCATCAAAGCTAAGTGAGCCAGGCTGTAAGCTCAGAACATAGCAATAGCTGGCTTTGCTGAGCCTAAGCTGAAGGAGGCCAGAGGTCAGCACTCAGCAGTATCATGGTCTCACAATCAGCAGAGCAGCAGTGGTCACTGAGGTCCCAATCAGCAGACTGTAGAATCTGAACAAAACATAGACTCTAGCCCTACAGAGTATGAGCTTGGAGATCACAGTGACCTGCAGCCAATCAGAGACTCCTGTTTGCCTGCACTAAGAACGATATCTAGTTAAAGAGGCTCTGGGGGACAAACTCAAAAGTTAAATTATATAAGTCAGATTGGTAAAGGAAAATATGTACCACCAGCATAGACCTTATTATAAAGGGATAACAAATAAACAGAGGACTCACACACAAAGAGAAAGAAGATACCAAAATCACAGAAACACACACCAGAGAACTCTGAAAATATGAGAATAAGAAACTGCAAGGAAACAAAAAACTCCCACAAATCAACAACAAGAGAGATTACAAAAACAGATATGCAAGAAATGAAAGGAGAATTCCAAATTTTGATATTCAGTATGATGAAAGGATTCAAATAAAGCATACGAGAAATGAAAGAGGAAATTGAGGCTTTAAGAAAGAACCAGAAAAAAAGCTTTGAATGAAATTAAGGAGTCAATAAATTAAGACCTCAATAGAAACCAACTCTGGTAAGACATACCACATGGGAAACTGGGTATCACTTTTGGAAGACAGTTCATACAAAACTGAAAGCAAAATCAACAGTATACAAAAGACATTACAACAACATAACCTAAACATCCAATAAAATGGGACAATATGAAATGACCCAACTTGTAGATAAAAGGCATTGAAGAATATCTAGAAGCACAAACCAAGGGTATCAGAAAACTCTTCAGAGAAATAATTACAGAGAATTTTCCAAACATAGAAAAATACTTGGACATCCAGGTACAAGAGACATGCAGAACAACATTAAAACAAGATCAAAGAAGGTTCTCCTCATGCCACATAATAATCAAAATGACTAACATATAAGCCAAGAAAAGAATTTTAAAAGCAGCTAGAACAGGTGACATTCAGGGCAAAACAATAAAAATCACTCCAGATTTCTCAACCCAAGTCATGAATGCCAGAAGGGACTGGTATGATGTATTCTAGACCCTGGAAAAAAACAACTTCCAACTAATACTGCTATATTCAGCAAAGATATTATTCAAAATTGATGGAGAAATAAAAACTTTCCAAGACAAGCAGAAAGAATTCATGACTACTATGCCAGCACTAGAGAAAATATTGAAAGAAATAAATCACAAAGAAGAAGAAGGAAGCAAATTCTAGAATCAGAGAAGAGGCAGAATTCACCAGGCAGGCAACTAAGCAAAGGAGAAATAACACTACATTAAACAGGAAATAGAACACAAACTGACAGGAAACAAACGTCATATTTCAACAATAACACTGAATGTCAAAGGTCTTAACTCCACAATTAAAAGATTTGGACTGGTAATGTGGACTAAAAAAACATAATCCAACTATATACTGCTTGCAAGAAACTCAATTTATAGCCAGAAATATCCATATGCTAAAAGCAAAAGGATGGAAAAAGTTAAACCATGCAAATGGAGACTTAAAACAAGCAGTGATAGCAACACTCATATCTGACAAAAATACTTTAACCTAAACACATCAGAAAAGACAAAGCAGGGCACTTCTTATTGATAAAAGAACAATCCATGAAGAAGATGTAATGATAGTAAACACTTACACCCCAAATGAGGGTGCATCCACGTTCATAAAATAAATTCTTTGAGACATCAGGTCTCAAGTAGACCCAAATACAACAATATTGGGAGACTTCAACATACCACTTATGCCACTAGATTGATCTTACAGACAAAAGATGAGTAAATACCCTTCACACCTAAATAACACTATAAGTCATATAGACCTAATAGATACATACATAATTTTTCAACCAGCAAAACCTGAATACACATTCTGCACAGCTGCCCATGGGATCTCCTCAAAAATAGACCACATCCTGGGCCACAAAGCAATCTCCACCCAATTAGAAAGATATAACATAATTAGCTGCATCATTTTGGATCACAACTGAATGAAAGTAGAAATCAACAACATGAAGACCAAAAAAAATTATATATACATGGAGAATCAATGAAACATTCTTAAATGAGGACTGGATCAGAAAATAAATAAGGGAAGCAATAAAAATATTCCTGGAATTAAACAAAAATAGATGCAAGACATACCAAAATCTATGGGACACATCAAAGATTATGTTAAGAGGAAAATTTATAGCACTGAGTGCCCATTTGAGAAAAAAAATCACCAAATAAACAATCTAAAGACACACCTCAAGGACCTAGGGAAACAGGAATGGTCTAATTTAAAAGCCATCAGAAGGCAGGAGATAATTAAAATCAGAGCACAAATCAATGAAATAGGGAATAAAAAAATACAAAGGATCAACAAAACAAAAAGCTGATTCTTTGAAAAGGTTAACAAGATTGAAAAACCCCTATCCGAAAAGAAGAAAAAAGCAACAAAAGGGTGAAAAATGCTGAGAAAACTGGAATACAGCTGAGCAGATCCCAGAAGGCCGACCAGGGAGAGCAAAGAAGCCCGTCTCCACGGCCCCGGCGCCACGCCGCCAAGCGGAAGCCACCATTGAGCTGGCCCCCGGCATGGGGTCTACTAAGAAATATACAACAACCCTCTGCACCCCACCGGCTAAAGTTGGAGTGAGCGACTCCTGAATTCCTCATCCTAGCCAGGCGGCATTTCGAGGCACCTTCAACAGAGACCAGAACGCGTGGTACAACCAGCTTAAGCCCGCGCAGCGCCATCCCAGCTTACCTCTCCCCACAGAGCCGGAGTAGAAATAACTGGACTCCAGAGCTTGAATCAAAACTGCCGCAGGAGCAGCTTCTTGATGGAAGGAAGGAGAAGCAAACCAGCTTAAAAGTGAGTAAAGAAATGGGCAGTTGGTCGGAATCTAGGAGCAGACCAGGGAGAATGGGGGAGCCGGCGTGTGCGCAGCAGTAGCAGCCGCCATCTTGTCGGCCACCCATAGCAGCAGAAATCTGCCCAAAAGATCTGCAGAGGCCAAACCAGTTCTGTCCTTACAAACTTGCAGGGATTTTTATTTTGCTTCTTGCTGACATTTCTTGTTTTCTCGGTTTTTTTTTTTGCTTTGTTTTGTTCCGTTTTTACTCTGTTTTCACTTTGCATTGCTTCAATTTATGTATGTTTGTTCGGAGGATTGGTTGCTTTTTAGCTTTTGCTAGATCCTAGAAGTCAACACCTAAAACCCACCAAAGACACCAATAGAGCAGGCAGAAGAAATACCAGAGTAATTGCAACTCAGTACAAGGTAGCATTCACAGAGAGAAAATAAAAATAAGAAACCTACAAATTCAGAGAAAGCGTGCAAGAGCAGCAAAGTTATAAATTTAAGAAGAGGGAAACCATGAGAAGGAGAAATACCAAAGAAACAATGAGTCAACATGACCCCACAATAGCAGAACTCAATGACACTGATTGGCAGAGCTTAGCAGAAGGACAATTCAGATCTTTAATAATAGAAGTGATACAAAACTTCCAGAAAGAATGCAGAGAGAGCTGGAAAGAAATAAAGGAACAAATAAACAAAGAATATGACACTGTGAGCAGGAATCATAGCGAAGCCTTGAGGGAAGTGAAAGATGTGAAAGATGCAATAATAGAAGTGAAGGCATCAATACAAACTATAAACAATAGATTAGACCATATGGAAAACAATATAACTCCTAGAAGATGACCATTCCAAAAATGAATCCATTATACATAATCTAGAAAAAAAAATTCGACAGTATGAATCTGACATTGATGAGATCTGGGCCAATTTTAAAAGAGCAACCTAAGAATAATAGGCATAGAAGAGGGATTAGAAGTTAAAACTAATAGAATAAACAACCTTTTCAAAGAAGTAATATCAGAGAACTTTCCAAACATAGAAAGAGAAATTGGCACACAGGTGCAGGAAACATATAGAACCCCCTTCAAACAAGACCAAAGAAGAGGTTCACCATACCACATAATAATCAAGATGACTAATGTAGAAGCTAAGGAAAGAATCCTAAAGGCAACAAAAGTTAAAGGCCAAGTAACATTTAGAGGCAAACCAATTAGAATCACTCCAGACCTCCCAAACCAAGTCATGAAAGCCAGGAGGGGCTGGAGTAACATATTCCAAACTTCAAAAGAAATAAAATAACTTGCAGCCAAGATTCTTCTACCCAGCAAAACTCTCTCTCAAAATTGACGGGGATATAAAAACCTTCCATGACAAACAAAAACTGAAAGCATTCATGTCTTTCAAACCACCACTAGAGAAAATACTCAAAGAGATTAACTACAAAGAAGAACTAACAAGTAAATGTCAGAACTAGAGAAACAATAACTTCCAGGAAGCAAACAACTAAGCAAAGAAGAACAAACACTACTGCAAACAGAAGTCAAAACCCAAAATGTTAGGAATTAAAAATCATCTCTCAATACTCACACAGAATATAAACGGTGTCAACTCCCCAATAAAAAGGCACAAGGTGGCAAAATGGATAAAAACCCAGAATCCATCTATATGCTGCCAGCAAGAAACGCACCTTACATACAAAGATTCCCACAAACTAAAAGTGAAGGGTTGGAGTAAGGTAATTCATGACAATGGAACTCGAAGACAAGCAAGAGTAGCAACTATGATATCGGATAAATTAGTTTTCAAGCCTAAGCTCATCAAAAGAGACAAAGCAGGTCATTTTTTTACTAGTAAAAGGAACAATAGAGCAAGAGGAAATAACAATTATCAACATCTATGTCCCAAACATAGGTGCAGCTACTTTCATGAAACAAACTCTACATGATATAAAATCACACATAGATCCCAATACACTAATACTGGGAGACTTCAACACCCCTCTCACATCACTAGACCGATCTTCAAAAAAAAAAAGGTCAGTAAAGATGCTTCAGACCTAAATAATACCATAAGCCAAATGGACCTGTTAGACACATACAGAATATTTCACCCAACTACAGCTGAATTCACATTTTTCTCAGCAGCCCATGGAACCTTCTCCAAAATAGACCACATTCTGGGTCACAAAGAGAGCACTGGCAAATTCAAAAAATGTAACATATTTCCCTGCATCTTTTCAGACCACAATGGAGTGAAACTAGAAATCAACTCTAAGAAGACCCAGAGTAACCATGTAAACACATGGAGACTGAACACATTGCTGAACGAGGAATGGGTCATAGAAGAAGTAAGGGGGGAAATTAAAAAATTCCTACAAACCAATCAAAACAGAGACACAACATATCAAAACTTCTGGGACACCTTAAAGGCAGTACTAAGAGGAAAATTTATAGCACTGAGTGCCCACATAAGAAGAAAGGAAACTCACCAAATAAATATCCTAATAACACAGCTCAAAGCCCTTGAAAAACAAGAACAGTCCAACCCCAAAGCCAGTAGAAGACAGGAAATTATGAAAATCAGAGCAGAAATTAATGAAATAGAGAACAAAAAAACAATACAGAAGATCAACAAATCCAAAAGCTGGTTTCTAGAAAAAATAAACAAGATAGATAAACCATTGGCCAACCTAACCAAA
>PVLC010005251.1:0-11720 GCA_004027655.1 Graphiurus murinus
GCACGCTTGTAATCCCAGCATTCGGGAGGCTGAGACCGGAGGATCCGGGTTCGAGGCCAGCCTCAGCTACCTAGTGAGGCACTCCGCAACTTAGTGAGACTCGGTTTCAAAATAAAGAATAAAAAATAGGGCTGGGGATATAGCTCGGAGGTAGAATGCCCCTGAGTTCAATCCCCAGTACCGCAAAAAAAAAAAAAAAAAAGGTGTAGGTGAGCATGCCAGGCAAGAGAAACTTCTCTGTCTCCAGCTTGTTCGTTTATACCCCCAGGGAATCAGATGTACCTTTAGCTTGGACCAAGCTTTGTTTTTCTGGGAAGGCTCTCCCCTGTCTCTGGAAGCAGCTGGATCTTATTTTATTTATTTACTTAAAGGTCTTAAATTAGTCAGGGCAGCCCCAGGTACACACATACAATGGCAGTCTGCAGCCTCCGCCCTTCCCGGTGGGCCTCGCTGAAGTTTCTGTCACCAGGTCCAGGTTAGAAAGTGAAGACAGGTAGCAGGTGTCTGCCTCTGGAACCTGCTATTAAAATTTATATATTCCCCCCTGGGAAGCCAGACTGCTGCTTTTTCACTCGTTAGCAGGCTTGTCAGTACAGATCGTGGTGCAGCTAAAGAGGAAGGCATTTAGGAGAAGTGTGAAGTAGTGCTTAGCTCACAGGCGAGCCTAAGACAGAGCCCGCGGTGTCTTCATGGGAGGCGAGAGACATCCAGGAGCCCCATGGGGTCCAGCCAGTGAAAGCAGTATGGTCAAAACCACAGCCACTTGTCGAGATCTCATCTTCCCCAGAGATCAAAGCAAAATTGTTTTCTTCATCCGGCGGCCCCCTGCATTACTCAGAACTGGATGTCATTGTTCTTCACGGGTTTGAGAGATACCTGAAACAACGGTGAGGATCTGCCCATTCCAACACCAAGCCGGAAATAACAGTTGGCTCTCCTGTGCCACGGGGTCCTGAGAAGCTGCTTTACCTGGTTGCAAGAGCCTGGCAAAAACCGATGGCCCCTCCATAAATGGTAGTGGTGTCATCTTCTATGGGTTACCATTCCTGTCCTCACTCAAAGAACAAGATCCAAACAGGGATCCTGGCAATGTTGTTCTCGACCTTAGTCCATATCTGTAGTGGCTTGCCACAGCCATCTGATTGTCCTGGTACATGAACATTTGATCAATGAGGAGGTAGGGCGGTTAAGAAATCATTTAAAAACCTTTTTCCCACTGTGGAAATTTTCTAGAGGCTTTTTTTTTTCAGTTTGAAACAGGGTCCCACTAGGTTGCTGAGGCTGGCTTGAACCTGCGATCCTCCTTTCTCAGCCTCTGGAATTACAGGTGTGTGCCATCATGCCTGGCAGGAGGCATTTTAAAAAATATTTTTCATGCAACTATGCTTCTTAATTATTTCTGATCAGGCAGAACAAATCTACTTTTGGTTTTTCTCTTAAACAACACCAACTTTCTCCCTACTATTAGCATATATACTCATTTCCTAACAATAAATATCCTTTTTTTCTGTTATCTGTCCCAAATAAAAGCCTGGTTCTATGTACATGCTTACTCTATTTGTCATAGAAGTGCAAGAGAAGCTAGATTTTCCTAATGTACAAGAAAGTATTAAATAATTAGAAGTAGCACGTGAAAAAGCACTGATTCAAATCTGATACTGCAATCCATAGAGTTCTTTTCTAGATCGAAAGAGCACAGGACTCCACATAAAAACTCCCACTCTCCCGCATTTTCCTCCCTGCCTCCTTTCATCGGCCATTTATTTGCAGTGGCAAAGCCAAAGCAGAGACCAGGAAGAGGACCTTTGACAGGGACAACTGATGTTTTCTTAGTGCTAAAGACTACACTAGGCAAATACAGCTTCACATACTCCCAGTCAGAGGGCCACCCCCGGTCTCTCCTAGGTATAGTTCTGGAGCCTGCACGGCTTATTTATAGTGAGTTAAAGCTGAAAAGAATTTCATTATCTTGGACTTAAATTCTTCGTTCCTCTTGCTCTCAGACATTCCTGGTCAGATTTAGATCCTTCCCTCCCAGGCTGAACACTAATGCTTTGTCCTGTTTGCAAAATAAACTCCTAATTGCCAAGAGTCTTAATTCCATTGACCTGATTTTATCCATTCTAAGATCTGTACAAATATTTCCTTAGATGCTCATGGCGAACTGTGAACAGTTGCTAAGTGGGTCTTCAGGGCTCCAGTGCACTTAGCCCTCAGACCTAAGTTACCTGGAAACTTAGGTTATAAGTTGTACATTCTGTCTTGGAAGATGAAAGACTTAAAAATCATTCTTATGGGGACTGAGTATTGATGGATAGCCTCAACTGAGGTTACATTTTCAGGCGACTTCATCTTAAAATTGCTCACATAATTTTAAGCAATTATAATTACAGTTATACTGTCAAAGCAAAAATGCTGTATTACTGACCCTGGGATGCCATCTCTGGTACTAGGCTGACCAAACATCCCAGGGTGCCCAGCACCGAATCATTTCCTAGGACATGGGCCTTTCTGTGCTCATCCTGAGGAAGTCCCACCAGACAAGAATGGGTTGGTCACGTCTCACTCACTGCCTTCCTTCATCGCATGGTGAGCTTTCCTATGAGTGGATTACACTTGGAGGTGATGTTTACTCTGCCAGTGCCCAAGTTTAATTTCACCCTTAGATGTTGCAGCCTGCCTGGTCTCTGCCCCAGCAGGGCCAGCCATGACAGGAAGGAAAGTGCCGCCATCTTTGGAGCATCCTATATTGAATCAAGATACTGGACCTGAATTTGCTAAAAAATTCATCCACAGCTGGACATGGTGGTACATCCCAATACTTGGGAGGCTGAGATAGGAGTACCACAGGTTCGAAGACAGCCTCAGAGAATGAGGCTCATCAACTCTCTCATCAACCTAGTAAGATCCTGTTTCCAAATAAAAATAAAATAGGGCTGGTGGTGTAGCTTGGAGGTAGAATGCCCCTGGGTTCAATCCCCAGTGCCACAAAAAAAAAAAAAAAAAAAAAAATGCATCCACTCTCTCTAACTTAGATCCAGATTGTAGCTTCTTGTTAGGGGCTTTGTGCCTCCTTTCAGGAATTCTGAAGCCTGAAATATCTAAAAAGATTCAGAATTCCAAATATCCAAGCCTCCTGTGTTACAGTTCAGATAGAAGACGGTACATCTGCCGTATGCCATGCACTCAGAAGAATCAATTCCAATTTCCCAAATTCATGCCCCTCATACTGCCTGTCCTGCTCAGAGGCCAGAGTTTATTCTTCAGGGCTCAATTCTGTCTTCAAATATGCAAAGGAAACCTGTGCTACAATAGATTCCATCTGCCAGTGTCAAACCCAGCAGCTGTGGCAGGGCAAGGGGGTCTCCACTCCTGCCCTGGGTCCTGTTGCTGAGTCAGCCCTCTGTTTCAGTCTTCCCCAGACTAGGTTCCAGGGTCCATCTTGGTCCACCAATCATCCTTAACTTTTAAATCTCTAAAAATACTTTACTTAAACCTGATTTAATATATAGGTCTTGTCTGGGATCCACTTGTATGGTCCTTCTCAATATGTAGTTGCCTGAAAATCGTTTCAGTATTGAGGAGAAGAAAATGGACCTCGCTGCTTTTTGGACAGTCTGAAATTTCTAAGAATAGCCAGCTTTTATCAACCTCTCATGTTTTATTGATCCTGTGAATTCAGTGGTTACCAATTTTGATCTCAAGCTGCTCTTTTTCTCTGCCTGCCTCTCAGCATGTCTTCCCCTCACAGTGATAGAGTGCGCTTTATACTAGGAAATAGTATATACTTTATTGGTAAAGTATAAGTAAGACAATAAGCCGACTTCGAACATCTGTTCTAGAGGGTAAGCAAGCATGACTCCTTAACTCTCTGTGCCAGCATGTTCATCCATCTAGCAGCTGGGGGTGCAGAGCTCGCTGCAGGCACACGGCGTCTCCCCCTGAAGCAGCAGTGAAGGAAGTGACCGGCTGTGGAACCTGGTTGTCTTCAGCAGCACGAAGAGCACTGGCTGATGGAATCTGTTGTAGCAGAGGCTTCCTGGGCTGAGAGTGCAGCTCAGTGGTAGAGTGCTTGCCTAGCACACACAAGGCCCTGGCTTCCATACCCAGCATTGCAAGGGTGCAGGGAGGAAAGTGTCTTTCCTGCAAATGGATTCTGTTCTGACTCTGGCTTTAGGATCAGAGTGGTAGCGAGTGGTATAATAGTCACTCAAGGAAAGCTTTTTCCTGGATTCGTAAGAAAACAAGCCCCTCCTTGAAACTAGGAAGCTGTTACCCACACTGAAGGATGTATTTCTCCTTTATGCTTGATCGGATGAGGTGCCATTGTTGCTGCCACCCCAGTGACTGACCGTGGCCGGGCTGACGAGTGTGCTCAACCTTGGGCTGCGTGCTCCTCAGAGTCACTGTGTGCCCCGGAAGTGAGTCAGCTTTTGCGACAGTTTGTGAACCACCCCGAGGCTCCACCCTGAGTCTCCACACAGGGTCAGCTTCTAATCACAGAGGGCCAGCTCTGGGTTAGCGTGGGCAGGTAACACCAAGCCACACCGCTTGACACTGAGGTAGCCATTAAACAGTCTATAATCTGGAGCATTTGGGAAGCCTCACCTGGAGGCCAGGGGCTGACCCAGGCCATCTGCGGCCCCCCAGGAAGGTGAGAGGTTCATGAGAAGCAGCAGGTTTTGTGTTTTTCCATCTTTCCACTGGGTGCTAATGCCTTTGCCAGCCAGCCTGACTTTCCTGTGATGGGTAGCACCAGGTCCTCCTGGCAAGACCCTGAATGGGTGTATCCAGCCCAGTCACGTAAGTTTGAAATGTGATTCCACATAAATACAAAGTGAGAAACTATATATATCTATATCTATCTATCTATCTATATTTTTTTTTTTCTTTTTTATCTCAGCCTCCCAAGTAATGAGATTACAGGCAAGTGCCACCACACCTGGCACTTTTGTAATGTGAAACTTACCAAGCCATAACAATATAGACTTTTCCTTCCTTGCAATTTGAATAAAGGAAGATTCTTCTCATTGGGTAAATAAATGTGTAGTTTTAATAATAGTTAGTGATCTGCTCTTGCAGTCTTCCCCTCCCCCCCACACACCCCACACTCACCTCTTCCTATATATACTCACAATACCTTTTCTCTTATTTCCACCTTCTCTGGCCATAAGAATCCTCTCTCTCCACCCCCAGAGTCTTCCTAAGTCCTGGCTCCTCTAGTGTCCCTAGCGTTTCCCCGTCTCTGTCTACCTGACTCTTCCCCGACATCAGGGTTGTAACCCCGACTGTAACCCCGACTGTGTTCTGAGAGGCCGTAGAGCAGAGACTGTCTTAAAAGGGCCTCTTCCCTGCGGCTGCCACTCTGCACAGAATTGGTACACACAGATGCTGGTGGATTGTTTCGGTGGGAACATGCGATCAGGTGTCGGAGTAATTCAGACAAGGGATAAAAGAGATCAGAGAAAGTGAAAGAGCTCTTGGTGCCTTGGATGAGAAGGCCTTATGCGATCCTGAAAGATTCCTTGGCTAAGGTTGGTAGGGTCATGAAGCTGGTGAAATCCATCATTTAAACAAGCACCCTGAGCCGGGCGTAGTGGCGTATGCTTGTAATCCCAGCATTCGGGAGGCTGAGACCAGAGGATCTGGGTTCGCGGCCAGCCTCAGCTACCTAGTGAGGCATTCCGCAACTTAGTGAGACCTGGTTTCGAAATAAAGAGTAAAAAATAGGGCTGGGGGTGTAGCTGGAAGGTAGAATGCCTCTGAGTTCAATCCCCAGTACCGCAAAAAAAACAAAACAAAACAAAACAACAAAAAAAAAATAAGCACCCTGGCAGAAAGCTGGCTTTGATGGCTGGACAACACCGTCCACCTCTCCACCTTTTTTTTTTTTTTGTGGTACTGGGGATTGAACTCAGGGGCGTTCTACCTCCGAGCTATACCCCCAGCCCTATATTTTATTCTTTATTTTGAAACCGAGTCTCACTAAGTTACGGAGTGCCTCACTAGGTAGCTGAGGCTGGCCGCAAACCTGGATCTTCCGGTCTCAGCCTCCTGAATGCTGGGATTACAAGCATGTGCCACCACGCCCGGCCACCTCTCCACCTTTATCCTTTCATCCCGTGGGTCCTTCAGCCAGCTGTCAGGTAGGAAAGTGATGGGCCTGGCCACCCCTGGCACATTCCCTCATGTCACTGCTCCCCTCTGACCCGCAGCCCCTGTGCTCCCGCCCCTGGATCTTCATTTGGCTAGTCTTTGACCATCTCTCTGCAGTTCCCACAGATAAGCTTGGTGTCCTCTGCACAGCCTGGGGGCCTGCCACTCAGTCCACCCTTTGCTCATTGCATTCTTTGGTTTTGTTTGCTAATGAGCATCTGGCCCAGCAACTGGTCAGGTCTCCACAATTGCTTCCTGGCCAACTCCCGGACAGGTCATCACACCATGATCTGTGACAAGGGCTGTCTGATTATGCCCCAAAGACCCAGGTCTGTAGGGGAGGAAAAGCAGGACAGGTCACAGGGAGTCTCAAGTTCCCAGAAAGGAGTAGCTGAGACTTGCTCCCAGTAGTGGTAAGAAAGGGAAGGCCGGGCCTGGCTCCAGCTGCCTTCAAGGTGGAGTGGGTGGCAGTGGTGGAAAATGGAAAGGCCTTGGGCCCTAGGGGAAAGGGTGGAGATGCAGGTTGAGATAGAATAGACATTGGCAGAAATAGAGAAGACACGCTGGGGAAGCTGCCATTTTAGGGTAAGTTGTTTTGTTTGGTTGGGTCTCGTCTGTGGGAATTACAGGTAGGCAGAAATGGATGTGGCCCTAGAACGTAGGCGTGAGCTCAACACCAGAAAGCCAGGTTCCAGATCAGCTGCGGGGAGGGGACTTTGGAAGTGAGGGGGCAGGGCTGAGAGAGCCACCAAGGGCTAATGGCTGAAGCTGGCGAGGTCAGGGTGGAAGGAAGAGCCAGCAGGTGAGCCAGAGGCGGGCAGTAGGGGAGGTGAGAGAAGTGCCAGGCCCCAGGAGTGTCCTGAGGACCAAGGAGGGGACGCTCTGAAGAAGATGTGTGAAGCCACAGGAAGTCAGGGAGGACCAGGCCTTGGCCAGAATCAGGGATGTTTGAGGATATTTTCAGTATGAAGGGGAGTTAGTGACTCAACCTAGAGCTCAGAAAGGAACGAAAATAGGAAACAGGAGAAGAAAGGCAGGTTGAATGAGGGTTTCCCCAAGACTGAAAAGATCAATGGAGGGGAGAAGTTAGAAAGGGGAGAAGTCAGGGAGCTGTTGTACCTGGGGAGCTGGAGCCCTGACTCTGTCCTGAGACCCACCCCGGCTCAGATGCCAGCTCTGCCCCCTACTGGTCAGGTGGCTTCACATTGTAGAGTCTCTCATTTGTGAAACACTAATCAGATTGATTTCGTATGTTCAGTGTGAAGAGAAAAAGTAGCAGCATGTGAAGTGACTAAGCACAGGTGCTATGATTGTAGTGCTCGTGTGTGTGCGCGTGCCTGCACGTGCATATGTGTGTTTTACTGGAGACTGAACCCAGGGGCATTCTACCTTCAAGCTACACCTCTAGCTCTATTTTACTTTTATTTTGAAACAGGGTCTTGGTAGGTTGTTGAGAGTCTCTATGTTGCTAAGGCTGTCCTCGAACCTGCAATCTTCCTATGTCATCCTCCCAAGTACTAGGATTATAGGTGTAGGCCACCATGCTTGGCTATTGTAGCTATTTTTATATTAATACCCTTAGCTAGATCAGTTGTGCAAATGACAAAGGACATAATGTATGCAAAGTTCATGCAAATATATTTGAATGTTGACAAGACCTCAGTGGATAAGTGGGTCGAGGTTATGCCTAGATAATTTCCACAGAGGAAATCTGTGTAATAAGTGCCAGACCAGTATTAATTAGCCTTGGTAACAATGAAACCTTTAAAAAGTAAAGTCTTGTTTGGTAGTCAGAGGAAAACCAAGAAACATTGTCAATATGATATTAAATTAGACACAGTCAAGTTAGGCCAGTTTGTGCCATGGTAACTGGTTGCTCCTAAATCTCAGCGTCTTAAGACCACCAGCATTTATATCTCACAAGCAAACATGAAGCTGTATGTTTGCCTCAGTGACGGGAGGGCCCTGCTGATCTAGTCCCACAAGTCCCCAACTGAGGGAGGTATCACGTCACCACGTGCTACTGTGGTGACCACCGAGGCAGAGGAGGGGGCAGCACCCCACACACAGCTCTTTAAGGCTGCTCCTGGAAGATTGTTTTGGAAGGCTCCTGGCCACACCTCAGTTCAGAAGACACGTACACTTACCTGTAGCCCAAAGCTGGGAGAAGAATGACAGCCACAGGCACCAGCCCTTGTCAGTCAAGCCTGCCTCTCAGTCTCTGCGCTCACTAGCCCGTCACCTCAGCCTGAGCCAGGGCAGCCTCAGCTCTCACGTGGCATGGGTAATGCAATAGCCTCACCTAGTTATCTTGCTAAAGTGTACATTTGATCCCTACTTCAGACCACACCGGCGCCTCCCTGCCTGCAGCTAGAGGCCCAGCCACAGCCCTGGCGCCTTCTCTCCCACACACGTGATGTTGTAGATGTGTCGGATTCCTCCACACTTCCTGGCTCTGTGTGTCTTCTTATGCCTGTGTCTGAGACTTCTGGTCCTTCACCCAGAGTTTCTTATCCCTTCACACAGCCTCTGTATTTAAGAGAACCCAGGAAGTCTCTTTGAGGAAGCCTTCTGGGTATCCTCCACACTCAAAAGGGGGTGGTTCTGTTGTTTGTTGTCCTGTAGAACCTAATGCTTCCATTGTAGTTTTTTTTTTTTGGTGGTGGTGGTGGTGGTGGTTTGTTTTTGTTTTTGTTTTTTTGGTACTGGGGACTGAACCCAGGGCATTCTAAGTTATACCTCTAGCCTAATTTTATTTCTTATTTGGAAACAAGGTCTCACTAAGTTGCAGAGGGCCACACAAAGTTGCCAAGGCTGGCTTTGAACCTTCAATCCTCCTGTGTCAGCCTCCCAAGTACTGGGATTACATGGTGTGTGCCACCATGCCCAGCTCATTGTAGAACTTATTCATTTGTATTAAAATTATTTACTAATCTATATCCTGTAATAAAGGGTGAAATAACTTACTATTAGCAACAACAAAATAACAAGTAATTTCATCTCACGGTGCCCACTGTCCATTGGCTACAGAGTTAAGTGATTCTCATATATTTTCTTTAATCTTCAAAACAACCCTACAGAACAGGTGTTATTATTCCTTGACCCACTTCTTCCCTCCAGTGTTTAATGAGTGAGTAAACACAACCTGACAGAGGTGAGTTATCCAAAGTCACAGAGCTATCAGAATGAGATTTGACCTGGTCTCTCCGACCCCACAGTCTCGCTGTCTTTGTAGCATGTATTCTCACTGCCCAGTGTGGTGCTCAGCAAGGAAAGTACACAATAAATGAATAAGCAGTAAAAATGTTAATCCTACTACCATGGGTTTATTCCAAGGAAATAGCTTAACAAAAGTAAGAGCTTAAAGGATTAATAAAAAGTGGCAGATTGAACATATGTTCAGCTTCACTTCTGAGTCCCCGCTAAAATGATAATAAAAGTTTAAAAAGGGACTCTGTGTGTGTGTGTGTGTGTGTGTGTGTGTGTGTGTGTGTGTGTGTGTGCGTGTGTGTTAGTTACTAGGGATTGAACCCAGGGGTATTCTACCTCTGAGCTACACCCCCAGCCCTTTTTATTTTTGAAACAGGGTCTCGATAGGTTACTGAGAGTCTTTGCTATTTTGCTGAAGCTGTCCTTGAACCTGAGATCCTCCTATCTCAGCCTCCCAAGTTCCAGGATCACAGATGTGTGCCACTAGGCCCAGCAAAAAAGGACAAATTCTTAAGAATGTAAAGAATCAAAGAGGAGATAGGATCAGATGAATGGGAAGCAGATGGTCAGATGGAAACCAACTTAGAAGAGCAGAGCAAGTTGAAATCCCAGGGTTCTTGCAGGGGAGGTCCTACAAAAACCAAGTGATTGGAAGGCTCCAGCACTGGAGGCCATGGGTACCTCTGAGCATGGAGTATGAAGTTAATCTGAAAAGATGGGGTCCGTTACAAAGTCCCCCAGTCTCCCCTCTCACCCAGCCAGATGCCTGCCCTGCTCTGCCCTGGCAGGAGGCAGCCTCTGAGGATGGGGTGAGGCACCAGGTCATGGAGTCTGCATGGAATGGGTCCTCAGCACATCCAGGTTCCCCACAGAGATGGGAAGAGTCCCCTCAGGGGAGACTGACCATGCCAAAGAGAAAAGTTCCAGAGACACTGATTTTGGGGGATCCTCTGTCAGATGCTGGAACTCCCAGATTGATGTTCTGCCTATCTAGGAAGATAGCATCTCCCATCTTGCAAAAACAGCAGATGAACAGTTGAAGAAAGCCTTGAACATGAAAGACACAAACAGACAGCAGGCAGAAGAAAGGAAGTAGAGGAAACAATGAAATGAGCCGAAGTTAACTTAGGAAAACCTGCAAAGCATCTGCTCAGAGACAGGAGAAGATAGTATATGCATGTGGCAAGAATAAGATACTATAAAGTTGGAACATTTAGATAACAGAGAAGAGCTTTTGGAGCAGAAACAAAGGTTAATAGAGGGATTGCAAGGTAAAACTGAGGATCTCATCCAGAAAAAATAGAATAAAAAGACAAAAGAGAGAGTAGAAAATGGAAGAGAAAATTAGAGGCTCAGCTCAGGAAGCTCAACATCCAAATAATATCACTTTCGGAAAGAGGCTGGAGAAAATGGAGGGGAAGAAATGATGAGTGCAGTATCCCACGGCTGTCCCAGAGCTGTAGGACTGACGCTCCAGATTAAGTATGAGTGGTGACACCAGCCGCTGCCCTTTGCATTTGTCTCTCAGGTGTAAAGAGAGATGGGCTTTGCTCTAGCAGAGCTTTCTAGAACATGCTCCTCTCTGTGGTTTCCTGGTGCTCTGTCACTGTGGGCAAGAGTGGTCTGGGGCCCGCACTGCACTGCCCCGGCTCTGCACAGGGGCACAGTTGTTGACTGCTTGAGGAAATGTTTCTCTGTGCTTGAATGCCACAGGAGAGGACTGCCATTTGGACAGAGTACCCACAGCCACCCACAGTGGCTTCTTTCAGCTTTCTGGAACCGCGTTCCTCTTATTGAAAGGCCCGGGGCAGCTGCTTCATTTCCTTCCCTTTGCATTTCTGCTCAGGGCTTAGCTTGCTGGAGAATCAGTGGCTGCATTTCCAGCCGTTTTCTCTTCCATGGGCAGGTTTATGACCCCTTCTTTCCCGCAGTGCTGCCCTGGCTGCCCAGAGGCTTTTCTGTTCATCCTTTCATCTTGTCTTCATGGAAGATCACCTGGAGTCTTCCAAATGAGGAAAAGCTTCCTCCGCTACTGTCTTGGCTGCTAGCGTTCCATAAACAATCTATTTGACCAGTCTCCTACATGCAGGCTTCACTGATTTGTAATGTTGCAGTGGGTCACTCTGGACTACATCACGGTGCACACATACCCGTATCAGATACATTCCTAGACGTGGGATTGCTGGGTCACAGGGCACGTGCATGGAAAATTTTGCTGCTGATGCCCTCAGGCCTCTTCCTCCAGCACTGTAGGAGAAATCCTGTTTTCTCCAAACCTGCCAACATCTGGGGTTCTACTACTTTTTGGTATTTGCTAAACTGGTGGGCAAAAAATATTTTCCCAAAGCCGGGCT
>PVLC010005251.1:11820-78004 GCA_004027655.1 Graphiurus murinus
CCAGCATTCGGGAGGCTGAGACCGGAGGATCCGGGTTCGCGGCCAGCCTCAGCTACCTAGTGAGGCACTCCGCAACTTAGTGAGACTCGGTTTCAAAAATAAAGAATAAAAAATAGGGCTGGGGGTGTAGCTCGGAGGTAGAATGCCCCTGAGTTCAATCCCCAGTACCGCAAAAAAAAAAAAAAAAAAAAAAAAAAAATTTTCCCAGCTAGGTGTGGTGAGACACGCCTATAATCTCAGTACTTGGGAGGCTGAGACAGAAGGATCACAGATTGGAGGATGACCTCAGTAAGTAGTGAGACTCTCATCAACCTAGCGAGGTCTTGTTTCCAAATAAGGATTAAATTGAGCTAGGAGTATAGCTCGAAGGTAGAATGACTTTGGGTTCAATCCCCAGCACCACACACACACACACACACACACACACACACACACAATGTGCACGCAAGCACAAAATTCCCACCCTGGTTTAAATTGTATTTCTTTGATGAAGGAGGCTGTGCATTTTTAAGAATACATTTAAGAGCTATTTTCATCTCCTTTTTTATTAACTGCCTGTTGGTAGCCTCTGACTATTTTTCTCATGGTCATTGGCCTTTTTTCCTGATCACTTGAGAGAGTTCTTCATGTACTAGGGAAATTAGCCCTTTGCAATATGAATTGCAAATATTTGCTCCTGGTTTGTCATTTGCCTTTTGACTTTGCCCATGCTAGTATTTGCTATGCAGAATTTTTAAAAAATGTTTGCATAGTTAAGTTTTACAGTCATTTCTTTTATGGCTCCTGGGGTTTCTGTTTTCTTTAGAAAGGTCTTTTTCCCTGAAAAATTATAAAAAAGAAATTCTGAAATTCCTTTTAGCACATGCATGAGTTCATTTTTATTGTGAAATGTATGATCCTTCTGAGCCAGGCACAATGGTGCACACCTGTAATCCCAGTACTTGGGAGGCTAAGACAAGAGGATTGCAGGTTTGAGGCCAGTCTCAGCAATTTAGTGAGGCCCTGTTTCAAAATAAGAAATAAAATAGGGCTGTGGGTGTAGATCAGAGGTAGAATGCCTCTGGGTTCAACCCCCAGTGACCCCCCTGCCCCAAATTTTGATCTTTCTGGAATTTGTCCTGGGGTGAGGTGTGACTCCAACTTAAATTTTGGGGTAGATGGCTGCCCTTCACCCAGCCGCACTTATTGCACGATCCATCTTTATTTCATTTATTCAATTCACGACCTTTTCTCTGATTGAATTTCCTGGATGTGTTGGTCAGATTTCCAGCCTTTTATGTTGATGATCTTGACACTGTACCATTAGCAGGTTGTAGTTTTATAGTATATTTTACTGTGGGCAGTGGGGCAGGGCAGGCACCCTCATCATTTTTTCATCATTTCTTTGGCTTATTATAGCCGGTTCATTTTTCCATATGAACTTTCAAATGCTTGTTTAATTCCAAATATTAAAGTCATGTTGTTTTTTATTGTGGATCTGTTAGGTTCATGTGTAATTTAGGAGAATTGACATGTTCATGATGCTAAATTTTCCAGTACAAGTTTATTCGTTGAAGTCCCTTGAGCCCTAAAGAGCATTATAAAGTCTCCTCCTTAATCTCTGTCTCATGATTGTGAGCTCCCTGGGAACAAGGATGGGGTCAGGTTTTGAATCTGGCTTCTTAGTAATGATCTGTGTAATTACCGACAGAAGCAGCATAATTTTCATTAAACATTTTAAGAACACGTCTTTTTTTCTAATCTCATTGCTTGCCATTTTGTGAGTTATTTTCGACGCATCGAAGGAAGACAAGATGTATTACCAAGTGCTGATGTTGAGCATCAACATTTTAGGCTTTTTCAAGTTACAAGCATGAATTCATTGAAAGTTTTATATTCTAACATAATTTTCACTAGAGAAAGAGGTTCTTTGTAGATTCTCCAAAAAAGTCCCCATTAACGTCTTTGTTTGCAGACCTCCTTAGGAGCAGTGTCATCTGCCTTCCATCTATGGCCAGACACAGGGACAGCTCCTGACACAAGCCTACAGCAGATTCCATTAATCGGCTCATTTTAGAGTCACTAGTACGAATGAAGTGGTGAGACTCCTAGCTGCCAGCTACCAATCCAAACCTTAGATCTACCAAAGATCTCCATGTCACAAAGCACTCGAGGGCCTGCTGCACAGCCAGGGACGGAAAGTGCTTGTCTGCTCCCAGCCTCACGCCACCAACTTACTCCCGGGATCCTTCCCAACTCCACCAACCACTATAGACCAATGAAAGATCATTGGACTGTAAATGGGACTTCTGTACCTCCCAACAGAATGCATCCTATTTCAAGAGACTTGGAGGAGCCATGTTCCCCATTGGTGGGAAAAGATCAGAGACAGCATTCCAAGCCAAACATTATACAGCTTGCTTGATTTATTTATTTATTTTTGATACTGAGAATTACACCCAAGGGCATTCTATCTTTGAGCTATTCCCTAGCCCCTCCTTTTTAAAAAATATGTGTATATTTTGAAAAAGTATCTCACTAAGTTGCTGAAGGTCTCATTAAATTGCTGAGGTTGACCTCGAACTTGTGATCCTCCTGTCTCAGCCGCCCAAGTCTAGAATGACAGGCATGCGCTACTGTTCCTGGCTCGTCGACCTTTATTAAAGATAGTTTTCGTAAGCAATTATGGTATTTCGTGCGGAACGTGGCAGACAGTCATTAACAATATACAACAATCTCAAACTTCCTTCTTGGGCAGGCCACCACAAGTAGAAAGCACTGTAAAACCCAACGAAGTCTTCATTTGGTCCTCTGAAGAGAGAGTTTAGAATGCCAGTTGACATTTTACATTTAGCATCTTTTCACTTTCAGGAAATGAAATGAAATGAAAATGGCAGAATTATCAGTTTGAAGATCCACAGTCTAGAAAAGGAACTGCTGCTCTTTTGAGGGACAGCATCTCAGTGGTGTCTCTGGAAAGTCCAGATGGCCTGACATATCGGGGGGATGCAACAGTTCTTGGGTTTAGGGGAGTTAAGTCCATTCTGTTGCTGGAGAGGGAGCAGAGGACATAAAAACGGCTGAGTTCTCGCACACTGCAGGCGCTGTGCCAAGTGGCCATATGTGCCAACGTCAGGGAGCCCCTCCTCTGGGGAGCCAGGAGGATGTCTCCAGAAATTAGCAGGGACAGGTGTCTCCCCCATAGCAATCCAGCTTTGGAGACGTTGTATTAGTGACATATGCCCTTTCTCCCCAAACAACAGTGAAGTGTTCCATGTGCTAACAACATAGTTATTTTAAAAAGTAAAGCCAGGCTGGTTGGGCATGCCTGTAATTCCAGTACTTGTGAAGTTGAGACGGGAAGATCGCAGGTTTGAGTACAGCCTCAGCAACTTAGTGAGACCCTGTTTCCAAACAAAAAATAAAATAGGGCTGGGGTGTAGTTCAGAGGTAGAATGCCTCTGGGTTCAATCCCCAACACCCAAACAACAAACAAACAAACAAATGCACACACTTCCCTTGGTGTCTCTAACACATTCAGCTCTCTGCTCCTAGTCTGTTTTAGCTTTTCCACTTCCTGCAGGTTAGGCCACCCTTGCCAGCATCTGCTTTCCCCCCTTTCCCTTTGGGTACCTTCTCTCCCTTTTCAGGGACCTTTTGAAGCTTGGGCTGGGCTCTGGAGAGCAGGTTTAGCAGACAACCTTGGCGCTCAATATGTGGCTCGTCCTTCAGCCTGGCTTCCCCACCCTTAGCACTCCTTCAGCCTTTCTCTTGGGCATGATGACAGCACGACACTGGGGCCAGGTGCAGCACGCAATAGCTGGTGGCTTTGGTCGGTCCAGGGTCTTCTCACCTCTCCTTCTCCTCCTCCTCCTCACTGCTCCACATTTTAATTCTTACCGTCCTCTCTTGATTCAAGTGTTCTCTTAAGAGTACTCCATGTAGATAATGGTAGAGCCTCACACATAGGTATTTGCTTTTCCCCCACTAGGAACAGGGGCAGATATGATGGAATTTTCCAGTTCTTATCTTTCCTCTCACCCAAGCATGGCACAGATTTTGAGGTGGCCATGAGCTGGGAAGTAGCCAAAGGCAGTATTGAGTTGGACAAAGAGCAGACCATTGGCACCTGTGTGCGTGTTCTCCAAACAGGGGTGAGGCAGGGGGCAGACGGGGACAAAGCAAAGCTGTTCTGTGTGCCCCGAGTCGACACGGGTCCTGCTTAGTCAGCATAGGTCATAGTATTTTCAAATCTGTTATTTCGCAACAGGAAGGAAAGGTGAGGCAAGGGGATGGCATTTTCAAGGTAAAGTTTGGGCAAACAGGGTGACTTTGGGAACTTTGTGCATAGCACTTTGGCAGCCTGGCTGCAATACTTCCTCTTCTGGTTAGGTTGGATGAGCTGTTTGCAGGACTAGTTCTCCATGAATGGCATTTGTTGGGTGGAACCCTAAAGCCCCTTAGTAAACTACAACTGTGCTTAAAGCACAGTGTTGCCAAGTGTGGTGGCGCACAGCTATAATCCCAGTACTTAGGAGGCCGAGATAGAATTGCAGGTTCAAGGTCAGCCTCAGCAACTTAGTGAAACCCTCTTTCAAAATAAAAAATAAAATATAGCTGGGGGTATAGCTCACCTTTAGAATGCCCCTGGGTTCAATGCCCAATACCACAAATAAACAAAAGTAAAACAGTATTAGCCTGGAGTTGTGGCGCAGGCCTATAATCTCAGTTCTTGGGAGACCGAGACAGGAGGATTGCAGATTCAAGGACAGCCTCAGCAACTTATCGAGATTCTCAGCAACTTAGTGAGACCCTATTTCAAAATAAAATAGGGTCGAGATGTAGTTCAGAGGTAGAATGCCTCTTGAGTTCAATCCCAAGTACCAACAAAAACCCCAACTCTGTAGTGTCGAAACCAGGTGGAAACATGTTCAAGCTCCAGGACCACAGAAACAGAACAGCCAACAACCAGGTAGAGGAATCCTTGAGGACCAGAGGGGTGTGGCCAGTCCTGAATGCTATTAGGGGAAAAGCAAGATAATGGGCTCAGACATATTTAACATGTGAAAACAATCCCAAGGGTTATTTTTGTTTGTTTTTTGTTTGTTTGTTTTGTTTGTTTTTTGCGGTACTGGGGATTGAACTCAGGGGCATTCTACCTCTACCTCTGAGCTACACCCCCAGCCCTATTTTTTTATTCTTTATTTTGAAACCGAGTCTCACTAAGTTCCGGAGTGCCTCACTAGGTAGCTGAGGCTGGCCGCGAACCCGGATCCTCTGGTCTCAGCCTCCCGAATGCTGGAATTACAAGCGTGCGCCACCACGCCCGGCTAATCCCAAGAGTTTTTAACTAATTTTTTTGAGCTATAAAAAAAAAAATTTGAGTTTATTTTCCCTTAGAACAAAAAAGTGTGGTTTCATTTTAAGTGGTTTTATTGCTATTCATGGGCCTGTTCTCCTTAACATTCATGTTTAATAACTTGCACATATGTAAGAAGCGTCCTAGATGTGTCAGCTCGGCCCAGCAGCCCCTCTGTCCTGCACTTAGAAACCAGTTACAGGGACAGAAGATGATTTCTGTCATGTCTCCTCAGGTCACTAATGATCATTTGAGGGGAAAACAGAACAGTCTCTGCATTGGAATTTTCCTGTGTAGAATCCTGCAAATCAGAAATAGAACATTTAGCAACAACAGTGCGAACGTAATGTGCGACAGCTGTGAAGTATTTGCCTCCAGTGGGGAAAATGCTCTGTTCAAAGCATATTTCTGATGTGCCTATTAATGGGTGTTTGGGAAGCTGAATATGAGATGAAAGGCCCAAGATGTTTGTTCCCAGAGCTCAGGATGGAGCCCTTCCCAGCCCCCACCTCGCCTCCCAGCAGGACTGCTGAGATGTGCTTCAGGGTCTGCTCCACAGCCAGTGAGTGGCGGGCAGGCGGGCGGGCAGGCAGAGTCCCCGAGGAACAGGGTGAGGCCCAGTGGGACTGGCTTCAGATCAGCCAAGGTGGGTGCAGGGGAGAGGCCAGCAAGGGAACCCGGCAGGTGTAGCAGAGGTCCTGGGTTCAAACCTATGGAGAGAAAGCTCTGGCAGTTTGGGATCCAGGATAAGTACCTACAAAATATTCCCTTTCAGCACTAAAGGATTCTGTCCCTTTTCAGCTTCCTTACTTCACCTGTGTGTGCACATGTATGTGCGTTGCACAAATACACATATACCATACATGCACACATAGATACACGCACGAAGGCCCAGAGCTGTTTCCTGACCTCCAGAGCTGTTACAAAGCATTGCTCCTGGTGGTTCCCCACCACTGGTTCTTGTCCCATGAGTTTTTGTCACCTACTAAAGCAGAAATCATGCTTCCCCAAGCCAGACGCCCGTCACCCTCCAGAGGCACCTCTGTCCTCTCTCTCTCTCAGTGTCCTTCCTCCCCCACTCCCTCGGGTCTCGTTATCTTTGCAGACAGACCCAGTGTGATCGTATTAACATTCCGGCCTCATCTTTGAAATGGCCAAATGTGAATATTCAAATAATTTCCCTCTAGCTATATCTCTGCAATAAAAAAACCAAAAAACAAAAAACCACCAACACCCAGAAGGTGTTTTCTGTTGTGAAAAACATGTGAAACCAAAGGCATGGCTGTCTGTGGAATGCACGTGAAGACCGCCGCAGAGAAGCTCTAAAAATTCAGTCTCTGATTTGGAGAAACATGATTTAGTGGAACATTTTAACAGTTGATCAGATAGGAAAAAACCGGCACAGAGATGCTAAATAGTTATTTTCACTCCTAACTGAGGAGCTGGCGTCTTAAGTGTGGCCTGGTATGAACCGCGCCCTGGGGGAGGCCTGGCCTCTGGTGCACTGTGCGACACCAGGCAAGTCCATGTCTGTTCCCGTCTGTAAAATGGGGATGAACACCCACGGCTCAGAGTGGTGAAACCTGAATGTGATGCTCAGAACGTTCCTGCTCTCGGGGAACCCTGGCTCCCCGTCCTGAGCTTAGCTGAACCAACACTTCTCACCCCGTGATGCCCATAATGCCGTCTCATTCTGCCTCTCTGACCCCACTGCCCACCAGTCCTCTCTGTGACGGTGCTGTCTGGGTGTTCATCGTGTGCCCCACTGCAGATGGTGAACCCTGCAAGGCGGGTGCTGTGTCTCCCCCTGCTCTCTGCCCCGCAGCACCCATACTTGAGTTGATATGTAAAAGCCAGGCGGACCAGGGGAAGCGAGCTCAGTCCTGGCTTGGCTTTGGCCCCGGGTGCTGACAGCACATCCTCCACCCACATGTCACTCTCTAAAGAATCCCGTGGTCACAGCAAAGGTCACCTTCTTGGTGGACAAATATTTTTCCTGAGAGAAAGAATTTGTTCTTGTTTACCCGAATGTGTGCTTTGAGCAGCGTGGACGGCCTGTTGAGGTGGGCATTCTTGGGAAACTGAGGAAATGCCCCGATGGCCTGTCTCCTGACAGTCCCAGGCAGCCCCTGACTTGAACCCTGACCAGCCTCTCAGGGATCAGCCAGGGAAAACCATCAGCAGCACTTGAGCATGAGGGGTCAGGAGAGGAGCAGGCGCCACTGTGTGTGGAGAGGGGGCTTCCCGGGTCGGTGGCACTTCTCTGCCTTCTGCCTCGGTCACTAATGCATCCCTTTGGTTTTTTGTTGTTTTGGTACTGGGGATTGAACTCAGGTGCATTCTATCTCCAAGCTATACCCCCAGCCCTGTTTTTATTTTTATTTTGCAACAGGATCTTGCTAGGTTAATGAGAGTCTTTCCACTTGCTGAGGCTGTCCTTGAATCTGCAATCCTCCTGTCTCAGCCTCCCAAGTACTGGAATTACAAGCATGCACCACCATGCCCAGCTTAATGCGTCCCTTAGGACTTGTATTTTGCAGAAGAAGAAGGAAGGCCGTGGGACCTAGTGCTGAGGCGGCCTCTGTACGGAACCCGTGCAATCATGAGGCTGCCAGGGAGGAGCTGTGGTCACAGTGCTTCTCCCCAGGCCCCCCAAAAGAGCTGTGGTAGCCAGGCATGGTGGCACACACCTGTAACCCCACTACTTGAGAAACTGAGACAGGAGAATAAAAAATAAAATAGAACTGGCGGTGTAACTCAGAGATAGAATGTCCCTGGATTCAATCTCCACTACCCATTCTCCCTTATGCACATTTAACTTACACAAACTCCACTCTATCAAGAGAGTGAAGGACACACACACGCACAAACTTGATTTGTGCTGGTCCCCACTGTGTGTGAACCAGGAGCCTAACATCCTGTGCATCCCTCCAGCAAGAAAGAATTCCCATTGCATTTTTGCATTTAAAGATGTGTTCTTGAGCCAGGCATGGTGATCCACACCTATAATCCCCCTACTTGGGAGGCTGAAATGGGAGAATCACAGGTTTGAGACCAGCCTCATCAACAAAGTGAGGCCCTCAGCAACTTAGTGAGACCTTGTTTCAAAATAAAAAATAAAATAAGGCTGGGGGTGTAGCTCAGAGGTAGAATGCCCCTGTGTTAAATCCCAGTACCAACACACACACACACACACACGCACACACACACACACACACACGCACACACACACACACACACGGGGTGAGGAGACTGTTTTGTGTTTCCTTTTTTAAAATTTATTTATTTATTTTAATTTTCCAACACGGCCCCAACCTCCAGCCACTACAGCCATCTGTGCCTCTCTGCAGCCCCAGCCATCTGCCCCGGCTGTGCTGGAGAGAGACCAGGTGTTCCTTCCAAGGAATTTCCAGGGTATTCCTGGATTGTAGTTGATAGTTTCACCTTTGAACTTGAGAAGCAAGCTGCAGGTGAGACGTGACCCCACCATAAAATAGAATGACCACGAGGAGAAGAGAACTTAGAAGGGAAGTTAAGATGGAAGGAAGGAATTGGTCCTGGATGATTCTCCCTTATCGTGACTGCTGTCGCCTGGTGCTTGCTGAGGCCCCAGGACTTGGTTGGGTGTTAGCCCTTGCCCCACTATTGCCAGCTTCTGGCTTGGATGCCCTCACTCACAGGCCCTCAATAAGCCGTTGTTTATCAGAAGTAGCTGGGCTTCCCGTGTTGTTGGAAAGGAGATTGCCTTAAAAATAACCAAAACCAGAGTATGAATGTACTAATTTGATATATTTTTAAAGCTAGAGACTGGCTGTGACAACTTAATGTATGGCAAGCCCCATTCATGCTTGTTCTAGATAACTGTTTTTCAAGGATGTCTAGTAGAATCTCTGGAATGAAAGCATCTATTTGTCCTCATCCTGTCTATTTTATCATCCAAATAAGCCTTAGACACAGTTGCCAAGGCCGCAGTTGGGGTCTTGAGTCGGCTGTTGATCAGCAGGGTGACCGTGACCAACTCATTCACTCTCTGGCCTTAAGGTCCCCGTGGTAAAACAGGGTTCACAACATCAGCCCATTTCACAAAACTGACATCAAAACAACTGAGACCATGTACAAAAAGGACTTGGAAAATTGTGAAGTGCTATGGATGAATAAAAAACTGGTTTCATTCATCGCGCTCTCTGCTTGCATTAGTTAGCTGTTTCATCACTGTGACCAAAACATAGAACAGCTTAGAGAACAAGAACATAGAACAAGAACAACTTAGAGAAGGAAAAGTTGGTTTTGGCTCATGGTTTCAGAGGTCTAGTCCATAGTTGGCTCACTCGAAGGCAGAAGCATGGCAGCGGGGCAGGGCAGAGGACAAGCTCTCAACCCACGGAGGCTGGAAGGAGAGCAGGGAAGGCGGCACGGCAGGGGCAGACAGTCCTCAAGACCACGCCCCTAGGGATCCACCTCCATCTCACCCCACCGCTGAACCAACTGTAGCACTGCTCAAAGAAAGCGGTAAATACAGTCACAGCAGCAAAGCCATGTCAGTACCTCGCACATCCCTGACTGCTTCGTGTAAGTGCTCTTTTTGTTGGGAACATCCTCAGTGTATCTTAAGTCACCGAGGGAGAGGTCTGGGCTCCGGTCCAGGTGACACTATTTGTTTGCTATAGTGAGATTCCAGCGCCTTTTTCCTTAACATGAATCTCATTCTTGCAGATAATTAGAGCATGGTAACAATTTCCTCCCATTCTTTTTCCTCTGTTAAATTATGAGCCTTATTCTTTCCCTGCCATGAAGAAGCAAGGCTCCTCCGTAGACCTCCAGGCGAGCAGCCTGCCCAGCCTCCCCCTCCAGGGCCCCTCAGCAGGTGGTACATCCAGTATCTTCTCCCACCCACTTCCTTACCTTTCGGCTCATACCATCTCCTTTGTGGGTCTCTGGTCTCAGGTTGGTCTGGGAAGGAGGAACATGGAGTGGAGAATAAGCTGGCGTCTAACCACCTGCACTGTCATTGAGAAAGGCTCAGGAGGGGTTACCCAAAGACATTTTGAATACAAATATTATCATCAAAGTTATGCGAAGATGAAAGAGTTATTTTTTTTTTGTTGGTACTGGAGATGGAACCCGGGGCACTCTACCTCCAAGCTACATCCCCAGCTTTTTTAATTTTTTATTTTGAAACGGGGTCTCGCTAAGTTGCTGAGGGTCTCACTAAGTTGCTGGGGCTGGCCTTAAACCTGTGATCCTCCTGTCTCAGCCACTCAAGTACCAGGATTACAGGCATGCACCACCATGCCAAATCCTATTTTCAGACAGGGTCTCGCCAAGTTGCCTAGGCTGGCCTCAAATTTGTAATCCTGTCGCCTTAGCCTCCCAGTAGCTGGGATTATAGGAGTACATCCTACTTACTTATTTTCTTTTAAGAGAGAGGATCATGCTATGTTACCCAGACTGGCCTCAAACTCCTGGACTCAAATGATCCTCTTGACAGTCTCCTAAGTAGCTAGAACTACAGGCACATGCCACCACTCCCAGCTAAGTTTTCTTTGAAAAAATATTTTCTGGAACAAATTCTACAAAGCCAATTTGATTCTGTGATAATTTTTTATATATAATGCAGTAAAATTTTATCCTCACCAGGGTTGTTTCCCACTTAAATTTTACTACCAAGCTTGGAGCTGGTGGTCACTTTTTGCTCCATTACACGTGTTATGACCACAGTTTCAGCTGCACGGGGTTCTCCCGAAGCTGTTAGTTTCATCAAGCCTGATTCTTTAGGGCATAACTGTGCAGGTATAAATGTCTTTGTGAAAACTATATTCTTCTGCCAACTTAAACACAATACTAAATTATACGACATGTAGTTTTCACTTGCCAGTATTTTCTGAGTTGATTCTTTCCACAAGTAATAGCCATTGTGAGATGTACAGGAGACTGATAGTATGTATTTATTTACCAACTAATTTATTTTTAAAATTGTGATTAATATTAGAATAGAGATGACAATATAGATAGAGTGAAAGGAAATAGCTTAGAGTCAAAACAATCGGGATGTTAAACACCATTAGTCATAAAGGAAATGTAAATCAAATGTAGAGTGAGATGCCATTTCACACCCACTAGGATGGCTACAATTATGTATTTCCTTACTGTGATACTAGGGATTAAACCCAGAAGCATTCTATCTCTGAGCTACATTCCAAGCCCTATTTTTTTAAAAAAATAGGGTCTCATTAAATTGCAGAGGGCCTCACTAAATTGCTGAGGCTGCCTATAAACCTGTGATCCTCCTGTCTTAGCCTCCCAAGTACTGGGGTTAGAAGCATGAGACACTACACCTGGCTATGTTTGTTTGTTTGTTTTTAATAGAAAATTACATGTGTTGGTGAGGATGTGGAGAAACTGGGACACTTGTGTGTGTCGGGTGGGATATAAAATGGTACCACCGCTATGGAAAACAGTTTGGAGGTTCCTCAGAAAGTTAAGCATAGAATTAGCCGGGTGTGGTGGCGCACGCTTGTAATCCCAGCATTCGGGAGGCTGAGACCAGATGATCTGGGTTCGCGGCCAGCCTCAGCTACCTAGTGAGGCACTCCGCAACTTAGTGAGACTCGGTTTCAAAATAAAGAATAAAAAATAGGGCTAGGGGTATAGTTCAGAGGTAGAATGCCCCTGAGTTCAATCCCCGGTACCACAAAAAAAAAAAAAAAAAAAAAAAAAAAAAAAAAAAAAAAAAAAAAAAAAAAAAAAAAAAAAAAAAAAAAAAAAAAAAAAAAAAAAAAAAAAAAAAAGAAAGAAAGAAAGAAAGAAAGAAAGAAAAGCATAGAATTATCATATGACCCAGAAATTCCACTTCTAGATACATACCCCAAAGAACTGCAAACACACTTTTGGTGATTCACAGTAGTCAGATATTGGAAACTACCCCATGTCTATCAAATGATGAATGGATAAATAAAGTGTTGCCTATCCATATGTCAAAATATTCAGCCAAAAAAGGAATGAATATCATGTTAACATGAATAACATGTTACAGCACGAATGAACCTTGGAAGCATGATGCTAAGTGAAAAAAATCATAAGACAAAAGTTCACAGTATTGTATGATTCTGTGTATATGAAATATGCACAGTATGTCAACCCCTAGAGACAGAGCAGATTAGTGGTCGCCAGAGGCTGGCAGTGAGGGAGACTCGGGAGTGGTTGCTTCATGTATGTGGGTTTCCTTTTGGAGTGACAAAATACTCTGGAACTAGATAGATGTGCTGGTTGCCTGATATTCTTGTGACTCTACCAAATGCCACTGAATTGCATGTCTAAAATGGTTTATGCCTTGTGATATGAATTTTACTTAAAAAATGTGCTGGATACAAAGTGGTGGGTTCAAAATGTGCTACTTTGATCTAAGACCGGTAAAGATCATTGACGGAGAACCTTAAACACTCTTCTTTCCTGGATGTCTTATTTATTGGACTGGGGATTGAACCCAGGGGCACTCTGCCACTGAACCACACCCCCAGCTCTTTCTTTTTTTTTTTTCTTTTTTTTTTAAGTGTTAAATACTCTTTATTTTATACATCAACCACACTAAAATGCCTTTCAATAGGTAAAAGGCAGCATTTTCGATACAGGAATTCTACTTAAATTGGCATAGTTAACAAAAATATAAAGCAGACACTGCTTCCTATTTTCAACCGTTGCCTTTCACAGGCTAAAACACAAATTGAATCAGTCAAGTCTTGCTTGGTTCTGATAGTAAAGGGATTTCTCAAGTATTTAAATATATTCACACAACCAGTTATATAAATCTAAATATAAAATCAATCTTCAATAGATTTGGAGATTGCATTCCTCATTTTTGTGAAAAACTGAACATTACTGATAAAGTCCAACCATATCTTTAGAAAGAGAAAACAGTGGCAACATTTACTTTACTGGAATTACTATCAAAATGGGCACACCCCCAGCTCTTTCTATTTTTTATTTTGAATCAGAGTGCTAAGTTGCCGAGACTGGCCTCAAACTTGGCAATCCTCCTTCCTCCGTCTCCCAAGTACTGGGATTACAGGTATGCACACCACCCCCGGCCAGTTGCCTTCTTTAAAGAAAGCAACACTAACATGTGTAGACGGATTTGCTTTTAGAAAGATGGGTGCATTTGAAAAAACACTGGAGCAAGTAGGTTGACTGTTTCTGACCTGCACGTGTTGTAGGTGGAGCAGATGCTTAGGAGGCAGGTGGGTGCATTTGAGAATTATGTGAAGTGCTGAGACCTGGGAGTGGGTTGGAGACAAAGGATGGCAGGCAGGAGACTCTGGAAGAACTAGGTGGGGACTTGATGGCTTGATGAGGACAAGGGGCGGGGGAGAGTCTCAGGGGCACTAAAAACGCCTCTTGAACCAAAGACAAGTCCAGTTCAAACCCTTATAGGGGACATTTGTCTCCTCCTGGCTGCCTGGCATCCATTCCTCCTTTCTTAGGGCACACAGAGGGAGTTCTTTTCTCCCACTGCCTGCAGCTAATAAATCAAAGCACCCTGCCCACCCACTCTGAAGCCAAAGGCATCCTTGCTTCCAGATACCCGCCTCCTGGGATGGAGACTCTTGCGTGGGGCGAGGATGCTGCTTACCGCAAAGGGCACGTTCCTGGAGCAGCCCCCTGATGTGCTCCTTGGATCCTGCCTGCTTTTCATGCCGGGCTTTCTAGCCTCTTGTCCATTTGGTGAACACCCCATCATTCCTCTTTATCTTTACTTCTTAAGTTAATTTGGAGTTTTGTTGCTTTAACCAAAGCGTCCTATCAGATAGAAACTTAAAATGCCAGCGAGTAGCTGCTATGGGCATTCGGTTCAGTGCCAAGGACTGGCAAGGACTTGCTGGGAAATGAAGATTCCATCTCAGATAATGTATCCTAAATACCTATTATGTGCCAAGGTCTGTACTTATTTGGCAGAGAGGTTCAAGAGAAAATCAAAGGGAATAACAGCTAAGTCTGGATTTACCAGCCAGCTTGAAAGTAATTTGGCCTGTAACCACAGGACCCAGGTACCACAAGGAAGAATTGGTTACCCGCTGATTTAGGCCAAAGATGAGCATTAGCCGCCTTATATTTTCAGCTGTTTTTAAAAGAGGCCAGCAACCATCTGTCATTGCTCCATCTGCCCAAAGGCTGGAGGTGGGGGAGGGCCAGGGGATGTGGGTGGGAAGGAGGTCCAGATTTTTCCCTTGAGGTCTTTCCCATTGGGCAGTTGTTAGTAAAGCCAGATGTTGGTTATAAATAGGTTCAGAAGATAAGGACAGGCTGGCCTCTAACTGTTGTGATCTAGCTTGCTTCTTAGTAACAAGCCTTAACCACAGACCACACAGAGCTACACTGGAGACAGTGGCTTCATCCCTGCTTTCAGAGTCAAGAGCAAAGCAGGTCCAGATGCTTCAGCTCCTAAGAACAGCTTTCAAAATACACCTAGAAGTGCATACAAATTAGCGTAATCAGACTGAGCACTCTACAAAACATGAAGAAAGCCATAAAAGTTTACTGTAGGACCTAAGGGAGAGAGGTACCGTGTTTTGAGATGGGAGAAGTCAGTGTTGTAAAGATGTCGGTTATCCTCAAGGTACTATATGTTTAGTATGTTTCCAATAAAAAAAATCTCCAAATTTTCCTGGAACTAAACAAGTTAATCCTGTAATTCATCTGAAACATAAAATAATCTATCAAGGAAATTTTGATTGGAAAAAAATAATAAAGATGGCCTACACTATCAACTCTCAAAATAGCTCACAAAACTATATAAACCAGTGTCATATTGGCACATAGACAAATAGATGAATCAAGGTAGAGAGTGTAGAAATAAATCTAAATAATTAATTGAGAACTTGATATATATTAAAGATGATAGTTGAAATCAATAAGGAACAGATGGACCATTATTGTTTAAGGACAATTAGCTTATCTGTTAGGAAAAAATGAATTAGATCTTTCCTTTACATCATATACAGAAATAGATTTGAGGATAATACTTTTTTAAAGTTATAGAAATAATAGAAACATTGGAAATATATAGTTGGTATTAGAATAGTTCTTTTTAAAACAACATGCAGCTGGGCGAGGTGGCGCATGCTTATTATCCCAGCATTTGGGAGACTGAGACCGGAGGATCCAGGTTCACGGCCAGCCTCAGCTACCTAGTGAGGCACTCTGTAACTTACTGAGACCCTGTTTCAAAATAAAGAATAAAAAAATAGGGCTGGGGGTATAGCTCAGAGGTAGAATGCCCCTGAGTTCAATCCCCAGTACTGCCAAAAACAAACAAACAAAAAACAGATGCAGAACACAAGGGTTTGAATGAAAAAAACTACCAAATGTAACCAAAAGGTACAAAAATTATATAAGGTAAAAGATAAAGCTAAAATATACAGTACAAAAGGAGAAAATATTTACAACATACAATAGATAATGGCTTAATGTAGAGGCAATAAAAATAATACTTACAAATTAATAGGAAAAAGATTAAAATATAATAGAAGATAAGCAATATAAACAGATGATTTCCAGAAGAGAAACACAAATGACCAGTAAACATATGAATTAGAGAAATGTAAATTCAAACAATAAAAAAAAATTTAAACCATAGATTGGATCAACCTTAAGAATCACAGGTTAAAATGAGATACCTGTTTTCACCCATTAAAGTGACCAGAATGTAAAAGATTGATAATGCCAGTTATTGGTGAGGATGTGGAAGACTGGTACTTTCATGCATTATTGGGGGAATGTAAATTGATCCTTTTGGGGAAGGCAGTTTGGCAGTACCTTTACAACTTAAAATGCACGTGGCTCTCGGTTCCATTTCTCATTCCCTGGATGCCTCTCTCTGGCTCTCACACCCACGTGCGCACACACACCTCAAGTATTTTATCTCGCCCTGTTCTGACAACTGGGTTAAGTGTGCTGGAAAGAGGCACAAATCATGTAATAGCCAAACTCGCATTATCATGGTACAAATAAAAATTATATATTTTACAAACATATGTTTCTCTTTTTAGATTTACTAAGTAGATCTGTGTTCAGTTCATTTCAGCAAGTTCTCCCTAAGTGGTTACTGTGTGTCAGGTACCCTGGGGATAGACCCAGAGGTACTTGAGTGGTGGCAGGATGAGCTTAAAAAAAGCAAATTAACCAAGCCATCTGGGTGCTAGGTCAGAGCTGTGCAGAGAAGGGGCAACTCTCCTAGTGACCTGGTGGGAAGTGAGTCCTGAAAGACAAGTAATCACTGGCCAGGAAGAAACTTGGGTGTGAAGCGGAGCACCCCAGACAGGAAGCTGTGTGAGCAGGGGCACGTCAGCACCGGTCGTGCCTACTTGGGGTGACCTTGGGCCCTGGTTTAGGTTCACTGGGGCTCATGCAGAAAGTTAAGTGAGCACTAGGCTGTGCCAGCCTCCTAGGCCAAGCCAAGACGTGAGTAGTGGAAAGCCGCAGCCAGGTCACGCATTGAGATTATGCCCCCACCAGCAGGGTAGATGATTGAGTTGGTGCAAGGAGGACAAGAGGCAAGGAGGCCACTTGGGGAGTCATTGCCAAGGTCCAGAAGAGATGATGTGACCTCGAACCAGGATCACCACATCAGGGCCAACACGTCATTATATGTGAAATTTGTGAATGGCCAAAAGAAATTTTTGTTGTATTCTTTTGTCATATTTTCTAAGGCTATATTATGTTCCAAACAAGATCAGAAGATTGGCATATGAAATTGAAATTTACCCATTCTTCTATCATTTTTAACCTCAGCATTTTGTTTGTTTGTTTGCTTGTTTGGTGTGTGTGTGTGTGTGTGTGTGTGTGTGTGTGTGTGTGTGTGTGTTTTACTGGGGATTGAACTCGGGGGCATTCCGCCTCCGAGCTACACCCCCAGCCCTATTTGTATTCTTTATTTTGAAACAGGATCTAAGTTTCAGAAGGCCTCACAAGCATGTGCCACCACGCCTGGCTTCCTTTTTTGTTTTTGAAACAGGTCTCACTAGGTTGTTGAGAGTCTCATTACATTACTGAGGCCATCCTCAAACCTGCAATCCTTCTGTCTCAGCCTCCAAAGTATTAGGATTACAGGCATGTGCCACCACGCCCAGCTGCATATTTCTATTTTTAATCTATATTTTAAGCAAAAAATGGACTTCTAACTTTCCTCCAAGAGTGATCAGGAGTTTGGTTTCCTGGGTCAGTCTTCTCTCTGTATGTATAATATATGTCCAGCTTGGTAATCTGAGGCTCTTTATAAATTGTATAGCTAAGTCTTATATAGTATTCAGTTGTCCAATTGACATTATTTTTACAAGTTGCTTTTTGTTACTGTCATAATCCACTCAGCTCTCATAAGTGCCTCTGTCTGCTTTCCAAATGCCATGGCTTCTGCACTGATATTTGCACCTCTGGTGTTATTCTGGCAAGTGGCTTCATGTCCTTTCAGTCTTAAAATACTCTTCCTTCTTCTCCCCACTGCCAAAGAGGAAGCTTGTCTGGGAACTGGCCTAAGGTGACAGCATCACTTCTCTTAACTTCATGTGGATATAATTAATTACACACATACCAAAAGAGTAAATCGAGGACAGGCTTGTGGGGTCATCTGGTTCTGCAAGGAGTGATAGGCACAGATGGGCAGATAGGTTAAGGTAAATTACTAAAACACCACCGTGACGTCATAGAGATGAAAGATTGCTGTCATTGCTGCATTATATTTTAGGACTCTGGTTTATGCGGGACACACATCCTGACCAACCATCAGGTTTGGGTGAAGGACAGTGAGAGAGACCAGTAGCACTGTCAGAAAATGGGATCAGCTTGCACTGAGGTTCTGAACCTCCATTTCCTAACTGTGACTTGGAGCTCGCTCTTTTCCCAGTAATTAGTTTGTGATTTTTGCATTTCCTCCCAAGGCTCAGAGTCACTTGGTGTTTTCACAAAGGACAGTTGGAAGGGAGGCAACCTGCCTTGCTTAGGCCAACAAGCTTTTATCCTCATTAATCCCACAAATATTTGCAGCGCTCTGCCCTTCTAGCACATTCTCCCCAAGGCACAGGCTCTTAGAAGAGTTTGCGGCCCTTCCCAGGGTAGCTGAGCGCAGCAGCTCTGGTTAATGGAGCAACCTCTGCAGCTGTGGCCTGTCTCGTTAGGGGAAGGGAAAGAAGTGAGCATGTTAGCAGCGTGGGCACAGCGCTCGCTGTTTTATATACACTAGCTCATTTGATAATAATGAGGCGAACCCTGTCAAGTTAGAATGTGCTCAAAATGTATTACTCCCTTTCTTTTTATTCTATATTGTGGAAAACCGCCAAGTTGAATTACTTAGCACCTTAAATTTGAAATTCTATGTAAGCATGTCCCAGTTGATTTCTGAAGCTAATCGGATGCAGGATGTATTAATAAATGGGAAAAGGGAATAAACCACGGCATGGACATAAGGTAATGAAGGAAAACCTCATGCTCGGTGTACAGAATGTGTCAGGAAACAAAATTTAAATAGGTTCAAAGTATGTTCAAGAAATGTAGAGAAAATTGACCTCTCCTCTCCCTCTTTCTCAGATACATTCCACCGTTGATCTGGGGGAAAAGTGGACACATCCAGACAGCCTTGTATGGGAAGATGGGAAGGGTGAGGTCGCCACACCCTTACGGGCACCGGAAGTTCATTATCATGTCTGATGGAGCCACTTCCACGTTTGACCTCTTCGAGCCTTTGGCTGAGCACTGTGTTGGAGGTGAGCCAGTTCAGCTCTGGTGCTCCATTGCTTGGGGGAGGAGCACTAGGCAGTGGGGAGCATAGTCTTAGTGCTGGTGCACCTACGAAGTTGGGTGAGATCATTCACTGATGGGTGACCTGCGAGGATTAGCTCTAGCGTGTGCCTTCCAGTCCCACAGAGCTCTCTAGAAAGCATTATAGAAAGCAGTTTTATAATTCGCTAGTGAAATGCAGTTTAAGGGAATGGGGAGAGCTTGGAGCCCAGGACTCTGACTCAACGTCATGAGCAGAGGCCAGACTCTATTCTATGTGGGCAGTATCTGCTGCCATCTCATTTAACCCCCCTCAAACCCTGCAAGGTCAGTGCTTTTCTATCCTACTTTACTGATGGGGAACTGAAGCTTAGAGAAGACGCAGTGTAGACTGGTTTTGTTTGTTGAATACCAGCATGGAAAGCTCTCCAATGCCCTACGCGTAGGTTTCCTTAGACAAAAAGACACATTAGGGTCACATTTATTGTGCATGTGTCTGGGGCATCTATTTTTAAGAAACAGCGCCAATTTCTTTTGCTGCTGGAATTTGGCATTGCTACGTTCAATCTGCACAAATAAGCACTTCTTATCAAAGAGTTCATAATGAAGACTTTTGAGGAAGTGGAGTTAGATGCCAGCATCCTTTTGAATGTCATTTTTATCATATCTTTTAGCTATGCAAAGGCACCTAGTACTTTATAGGAGTGTGGTAATTACTTATGGGTAAATTCCAGTAGGTGGCATGCTTGTAACCCCAGCTATGTAGGAGGCTTGAGGTAGGAGGATTGCAAGTCCTAGGCCAAACTGATCAATGTAGCAAGATCCTGTCCCCAAATAAAAAATTATAAGGGCTGGGGATGCTCAGTGGTAGAATGTCCCTGGGTTTAACCCATAGAACTGAAAAAAACAAAACAAAAAATATATACATACATACGTATATATATATATGCACAGAGAGAGAGATTTATATATTTGTTTTTCTAATAAATTATATCTATTATATTTTTCAAAAGCATTTATACCTGATGGATTGGAAATTTTTTAAATTAACCCTTCATCATAAGTAGTTTGGGAAGCACTGAAATAGCTCCAGCTGGAAGGGGAAGATATTCTTTTCCAGAGAATTGAATGTAAAGATGTATGTTAAATTCCCCTCTGGTCTTCTAAGCCAGTGAAGTGCAATTCTGTTGATCGATCATGTCACATTTGTGGCACGTTGTAATCTCTTTCTCCACCCTGTAGATGACGTCACCATGGTCATCTGCCCGGGAATTGCTAATCACAGCGAGAAGCAGTACATCCGCACCTTCGTTGACTATGCCCAGAAGAATGGCTACCGGTGTGCCGTGCTCAACCACCTGGGCGCCCTGCCCAACATCGAGCTGACCTCACCACGCATGTTCACCTACGGTAAATGGGGGGCATGGCCAAGTGGAGGCCCCTCTTTTCTGCTCTCACTACTATTGCTTCTGCTTTGCTTTTTTTTTTTTTTAGAATTTATCCCTATCTGCAAGAGACAGTAGGGCACACATTAATAACAGCAGCCAACTTGTACTGGGTATTTCATTATTTATTTATATTTATTTGTTTATTTTTTATGGAATTGGGGGATAGAACCCAGGGGCATTCTACCTCTGAGTTACACCCCCAGCCCTTTTTATTTTTTGTTTTGAAACAAGGTCTCACTAGGTTGCTGAGAGTCTCACTAAGTTGCTGAGGCTGGTCTAAAACCTGCCTCCCAAGTATTGGGATTACAGGTGTGGGCCACCGCACTCAGCTGTACTGGGCATTTATGATGCCAGGCTTCACAGCACCTTTGAAGGCGGGCACTGCAACCACCCCAGCTCATAGGGGCAGAAACTGAAGCTCACAGGAAAGTCTTTCCCAAGGTCCTGTTTGGTGAGTGTCAGAGCAGGGCTGGATAGGGGAGTGGAACTTCAGTGCTGTGCCTTCACCACTGTGCCGAGACGCTCACTCCTCAGCACTCCTGTGCCCAGCGGGCAAGGTGTGACGAGACTAGTGAGGGTCAACGGGAAGGGAGGGTCAGTGGAAAGCGCACAAGCCACTAGATGGATTTCCCAGTTCCTAAAGGACAGGAATCGGCTCTTATATTTAGGCAAATGCTTCCTGACTTTAATCAAAGTCTATGTTTATTAAGGCTCTTGCTTTTAGACCGTTCATTCTTGATTCTTATTTAGCTCTCCCTTCAGGTAATCTGTGCACACACAAATAAACACATCGGTGTGCCGTGCATAACAGAATTATGCATCTGTACATGTACAAGCATATGGGATGTTTATGACCAAATAAATTGTAATATGTTTAAATGGGAAGCAGCTGACAGTCATACCTTAATCTTACCATAACTATGATTTTCTGTTTCTTTATCCTCACATTCCGCCTTTATCTATGTGCATGTGGTTTTTGTTTAGTTGCAGTCATGACATGTATATCTATGGTGACTTATTTAAATAACTTTATATTCACCAGCATAAAAGATGCATAGTCATTATATTTAATTATTATTACTCTGTTATAGTTTATTTAACCATTCCTCTTTGTAGGGCATATAGGTTATTTAAGGTTTTTCAGCAGTTTAAATAATGATGTTATACATATCTCCTACATAGAATTTTTCTTCTCTCTAATGACTTCTTTGGAGTCATTTTCTAATAGAATTATGGAGTTGATGTTTTTGTACATATTTGTACACATTGTCAGATTGTCCTCCAGCAAGGTTGCTGCAGTTTATGCTTCATAACTAGTAAAGACACTGTCCTGCAGGGCAGTAAGGGAAGGTGATGGGTGAGAAGTGTCACATGGGCACCTGCTTTGTGCCTGGCCGAGGCTCAGTGCTCCCAGTCTGTTTGCACCCATACCTGAACACAGCCACTGTGTAGACTCTGTTCTGTTCAACAGCCTGGTCAGCAGCTCCAAGATACAGGCAGATAATCAGATTTACAGGTAACACAAGCACATGGGGAGTAGTGATTATGAGGGATCCCGGCCAGGCATGGTGGCGCACACCTGTAATCCCAGTATTTGGGAGGCTGAGACAGGAGGATCACAGGTTCGCAGCCAGCCTCAGATATTTAGTGAGGCCCTCTGCAACTTAGTTAGATCCTATTTCAAAATAAAGAATTAAAAATAGTGCTGGGGGTGTAGCCCGGAGGTAGAATGCTCCTGGGTTCAATCCCCTGTAACATTAATTAATTAATTAATTAATTAATTAATTAATTTTTTTAAAAGCTGGGCATGATGGCGCACACTTGTAATCTCAGTACTTGGGAGGCTGAGACAGGAGGACTGCAGGTTCATGACCAGCCTCAGCTACTTAGTGAGGCCCTCCACAACTTAGTGAGACCCTATTTCAAAATAAAGAATAAAAATAGGGCTTAGGGTGTAGCTTGGAGGTAGAATACCCCAAGGTTCAGTTCCCAGAACAAAACTAAAAATAAATAAAATAGCTTGGGGGTATAGCTTAGAGTTAGAATGTCCCTGGGTTCAATCCCCAATGCCACACACAGAAAAAGAAAAGAGAAAGAAGGAAGGAAGGAAGGGATTCAAAAGGCAGAAATAGAAAAATCTAACACAAATGCAATCAATGGGGAATAATTACAAGGCCCTGTACTTGGATGTAACGCTCTCTCTGTACCGGTGAAGGAAGTTTCTGTCTGCAGGACCAGGCAGAAACTTGGAGCACTGACTAGGAGCAAACGTGCCAACAACACAAGGTCAGAGTGCAGTGAGGCACCCAGCATGCGCCCCTCCACGTGCTTGTCTCCAGTAGACATAATCCTCTTAGCCTCTTCCACACTTTCCAGGAGCCAGTGAACTTCTGAGAAAAAGACCAAGGCATGGGAAGTTAGTTTGTTCAGGCATAGAGCATAGAGCCAGTAAGTAGAAGAGCTAAGACAGGAGCTGGATCCGCTGCCTCCGCCTCCAGAATCATCTTGGAGCTGGTAGCGTGGCCTGGCCTGTGGGTACTGTACCAGAATGTTACCAAGTCAGGGGAGTCGGGTAGTAAAAGGAGCAGAGAAGAGCAGGCTCCATGTGGGGTCTCTTCTCAGAGAGGGCTCAGATCAAGACATGGGCTCTGGACCAGGTACTCCCGCCCTGCCATATGACCTTAAGCATTTGCTTAACCTACAACTAAATGTAGGTTACTGAGGACTTGACAGGTAGTCAAGGGATTGACACACAGACATAGTAAACATGTATCAAATGTTAGGTTTACTCTTATTTACATAATTGGAGGTCTCTTATTGTTGATAAGGGATTGGCAGTGCTCTCTGTGACCCAAATACATAAGACGCGTTCTGCAGGGAGATGAGGCTATTAATAACCGATCAAAGTGCAGTGTGGTCAGGAAGCTGGAGAGGGGCTGGTGGGTGGCAGCTGGGGAAACCGGGTGACTCCAGGTGAGGGGTCACACCCTCGGTGGAGAGCTCACCCAGGAAAGGCCTCCACTGGGTCCCCAAAGGCGAAGTGGTAAATAGAAGAGCCTGTGAACAGTTGACGTCATAAACCTAGGGGAGTGGGCTCTGGGGGGTTGATCCTAGCAGAGAAGCAACTTTGCCCTGCCGCCTTCAGAAGCCGGTGTATCTAAAGTTAAATCTGAACATGAAAAATTTCCATGGGTTTAAATGGTGCAGCCATTTAGGGAGACCTTTGGCCCCCAATTTTATAAAGGAAATTTACTGTTTCCTTTTATTTGTTGTTGTTATGTTTTTGTTTCATCAGGATTGTAGAAGTATATTCCATGGTTTGTTTGACTCTGGTAGTTTAAAAAAAAAAAACCAGATGACTTGAGATGAGGGATTTTTCCAGTAGTGCTATTTAGTTTAAGGTACATGTTTTAACTGTTAAAGTATATCTTTTAACCCTTAGGGGATAAGTCAAGCCGATGTGACCTTAAAGGGTACAAAATCCAGAATTCAGATACTTTGTTGAAATCTAAAATATAAAACATTTATTGTAGCTTAGAAGATGCTAAAGAAAGGAAGCGCTAGTATTTCCTCAGGTGCTGTTGATGTATGTTATTTTAGCTTAAAATAAACTGTTTTTAATAAATGGTTTTGGAAGCCCAGCTGAGACAGGAGGATCACAGGTTCGAGGCCAGCCTCAGCAACTTAGAAGATTCTCAGCAATTTAGTGAAGCCCTGTTTCAAAATAAAAAGGGCTAGAGGTGTAGTTTGAAGGTAGATTGCCTCTGGATTCAGTTCCCAGTACCAAAAAAATAAATAAATAAAATAAAATAAATAGGGCTGAAGGTGTAGCTCAGAGAATAGAACACCCTGAACTGGTGAACAGGAACACCCCTTTAACAAAGGTGGCCTGCTGTATTAGGACAAAGCCTAGGTTTGTGACTTTCAACCTGTAAACTGAGGCAGCTCAGCAGTTACATTCTAGAATGAAAAGCTTTCATCACAGTTAACCATGTACTAAATTCATAAGTGTGTTAGCTGTCCATGCATGGGCTTTTTAGACTTCACAAAATCTGTTGAGTTCTGTTTCTACACTCAACATCCTTATTAATTTTTAAATATTGTTGCTTTGTGATAGGGCCTGACATCTGACAGTGCCAGCCTGAATCACTCATTGTTTTCTCAGGCTGTGCTTTTGTCTTCTTGCCCTTTTCTTTCTTTTAGTTGAACTTTAGAATTAGTTGGTCAAGTTCTCTGTTAAATTTCTGAGTTGGGGTTGTAATCCCAGTACTTGGGAGGCTGACACAAGAGGATCGCAGGTTCATGGCCAGCCTCAGCTACTTAGTGAGGCCCTCTGCAACTTAGTGAGACCCTGTTTCAAAATAAAGAATCAAAAATAGGGCTGGGGGTGTAGCTCGGAAGTAGAGTGCACCTGGGTTCAATCCCCAGTACTGCAAAAAAAAAAAAAAAAAAATTCTGAGTTGGAAGATGGAGTAGATAATGCTGTGGAAACAACTCCCAAAGCACATGATTTAAAAACAAAGGTGCTTTTTCTGTCTCTCACTCCACATCCATCATGGCAGAGCTGGGGTTCTGGGTCCTCAGGTAAGAGCCCCAGTTCAAGGAGCAGCTGCCAACTGCAACATTGCTGACCTCACAGAGAATGGAAAGACCCTGACTCTTGAAGCTTTCGTCTGCCCAGGAATGATAGAGGTCACAGTTTATTGGCCAAAGTGCACAGCCTGGCCAAGCCTAACTTCAGTGTGGTGGGTGCATATTCCAAGGAAGGGGAAGTAGATATTGGCAAATCTACCCGTGCTCATTATAATTTTTCATAGGAATTTTACCTTACAAGATAACTTGGAAGAGTTTATTTTTATAGTAGTTACTTTTCTCTTCCAGAAATGTGACACTTGCATGCAAGTCTTCATAAAGAACTTCTAGTTCTCTTTGTTTAGGTCAGTGGGAGCTGAAATTCCCCCTGGGAACTTTCTAAATATCCCAGGGCTGGAGGCCCAGCCAAGGTTTGCAGAGCCACAGACATGTCTTCTCCCATTTCCTCTTTAGTTGTTGTTCTTACTTCCTATTTCAGAAATTTTCAAAAGATGCAGAAGTAGGGAGAATAGTAGAATGTCCCCAGAGCTAACCCTAAGGCGCCATCCCCACCGTCACAGTTACCCTCCTCTCCGCCAGCCTTGTTATTCCTTCCTGCATCCCCTCTCGGGTTATTTGAAGCAAACCCCAGTCAGCCTTCCAGTTCATCTGTGACTATTTCAGCATGTGTGATAACACAGACTCTTTGTAAACTGTTTTAATTTGTTTGGGCCATAATAAAATGCCACTGTCTGGGTGGCTTATATAACAGAAGTTTATTTCCTCATGGTCTAGAGCTAGGAGTCTGAGATCAAGATGCCAGCCAGTTTGGTTTCTTCTGAAACCTCTCTCTTTGCCGTGTAGACAGCCCTTCGTTGTGTGTTCACAGTGTGGTCCTCTCTCTGTGCATCTGTGCCTGGTATATCTCTCCGCCCTCATCTCTTCCTAAAGAACATCAGTTATATTAGCCCTGTATATGTATTTGGGCCTACCCTAGTCACCCCATTTCAACCTAATCTTGCCTCGAAAGGCAAAGATTATCTCCAAATACAGGGACATCCTGAGGTATGCGGGTCAGGACTTCAGCATGTGAATCTTGGGGACAGAGTTCATCCCATGACCGAAACATAAACACAGTAGCATCATCCCAATTAAGACAGTACTCCTTGGTAGCAGTTCAGTCCCCCCTCGCCCCCCAGCTGCCTTCTATCCTTCCTTTCTTCCCACTTAATTAGATTGCTCGATCCAGGTCAGGTTCATCTGTAGACTGCAGTTGGCTAGTAGGTTTCTTGTGCCTCTTTTAAACTCTTTCCCTCACTTTATCAGACCCCAGCCAAGTCTGCCTGTTCCTCTGTGGGGTGACTGGATGTGACATCGGTGGCTCTCTGGATTCCTAAGACATGCAACAGCCCTCTGTCAGGCTGCCTGGTCCCAGCCTGAGCATCTGTGAGCTCCACCACAGAGCGTCAGAGGGACTCCCCGCCTGCGTATCTCAGGTCTGCCCAAGTTCTGTTTGGAAGGCCCCTGTGGCCTTCGCAGCCTTCTCCCTGTGACTTGGGTCTCAGCCACGGTGTCACCTTTTTGCCCTTCATTGATGCCTCTCCCCATGTAATGTGGCCCCACAGCCCTAGTCATTCTCTACCTAGTTCCCCTTTGATGTTCTTCGAGGCACTTATGATGTGAAGTTAGCATCTGTTGTCATCATTTGGAAATTCCATATTTGTTTATGTGCGTATTACTTGTCTGTCCATCCTGGAAGCCCCCTCCATTAGTGCAGGCAGACTCTGCACTCCCTGCAGTGGCTTCCCTCAGCCATAGAAAGTGCTCCCCTCCTCAGGGACTGGCTGAATGCTGGCTGCATGAGGACCAGGTGATAGGCGGGAAACGGCAGCTTGTGGATGTAAGGTGACACTTGACAGGGTGCATCCCAGCAGGTGTGCCTTGGTGTTCCTGGAGGCCTCCCCATGCAGGTGGCACCTCTCTCCAGCCACGGCTGGTATTCAAGTCACCACAAATACCCTCTGGCTTTCCACAACAGAGGAAAACAAAAGAAGACATTGACATGAACTCCTATATTCTTTTCCTCTTATGTACCCCCTCAGCTCTCTTTCTGGGAAAACTATAAAAGAGATTTTCCTATTTATCAAACTAATTCCGTTGCAAACTCTGCAAGCACTAATCCCTTGTTACTGGACATCTTTGCTGATATAATTAGAAATGGTTGGAAACAGATCTCACTTGCACAGAAGAGCTTCCTAAATGGATAATTATGCATTCTTAGACTCCTTCATGCTGCCTTTGAAATATAAATTCATTAAAGAAAGTTCTTCATGATAGCAGTTACTATTTATCTCACACTAATTAGTGCTAGACCTTTGCTGAATTTTATGCTAATTCACATGAACTTCACTGCCTTGAAGGTAGGTTTAATTAGTATCTCCACATCACAGGCTTGGAGGGCTAAGTACCTTGCTTTGGGTCATGAGCCTAATAAGTAGCAGAACCAGCATTCAAACTGTGTGTGTGTGTGTGTGTGTGTGTGTGTGTGTGTGTGTGTGTTTAGTACTAGGGATTGAACCTAAGGGTGCTCTACCACTGAGCTATATCCCCAGCCCTTTTATTTTATGACAGGACTCACTGAAGTGCCCAGGCTGGGCTTGAATTTGTAATCCTCCTGCCTCAGCCTCCTGAGTATCTGAGATTACAAACAAGTACCACTGTATTCAGCTAAACTGTATGATTCTTAACCCCAACTCAAACAATAATCAATGCCACCTCTGTTGTAGTGTTCATTTTCTACTTAGGATACTGTTCATCTGAATATAGAAGAGCAGGGACATATTTAAGAATTTTAAAAGACTTTCCCCCACTTTGGTGGTAGTAGGCATTACTGTTTTTATTGATATCTCTTACATGACATTTGCTGTGTGCCAGGCACTGTTTTGAGTACTTTATATAATATGTTAAATCAGCTTCATGGCCTTCAGGATTGGCCTCTTGGACAAATCTAGTCAGGTCACACACCTCCAGCTCAAGGTTATTTAATTCAATATTTAGAGTCAATTCTGGTGTGGGGTGTGTAGGGGGAGGGGTTAGTGCTGGATCAAACCCAAGGCCTCACACATGCTAGCCAAGTGCTCTACCACTGAGCTGCACCCTCAGCTCTAAAGTAAACTCTTAAAATTAGTATTGACAAGGTGTTTTATTGTAGTACATACATTTTAACTTTCTAAAAATTATTTTCTTTCTTTAGAAAAAGTTCTTCTTTACTTACCTCGGTATAGTACATAGAATTGTTTAAACCAGAAAGTATTAAATATTTCTCTTTTGATGAGTTAAATTAAACAATTTAACTGAGCGACCAAAAACAAAACTGTGAACCTGTTAAGATGATTAGTAGCACCTGCAAGGGTGAAATTTACCAAACTGTCTTTCAAATTTCATATTAAGCCAGGCAAGGTGGCACACACCTATAATCCCAGTACTTGGGAGGCTGAGACAGGAGGATCACAGGTTCAAGGACAGCCTCAGCAATGGAGCAAGACTCTCAGCAACCTAGTGAGACTCTGTTTCAAAACAAAAAGTAAAAAGGGCGGGGGGGGGGGTAGCTAAAATGTAGAATGGCCCTGGGTTTAATCCCCAGTACCAAAAAAGAAGACGTGAAAGTAGTGAATCTGCATCTTAGTTAACCACCTGCCAAGACCACCTGCTGAGAGCCAGGGGCTGGGCGCTTCAGGAAATGTGGTAGGAAATCAAAACCAGAGCAGATGGAGGTAGACTATCCCTGGGTTCAATCCCCAGTGCCAACAACAATAAGAACAGTAATAATAATAATAATAACATAGGAGAATTGTGGAAAAGCAGCAACAAGTTCTGCACTTTGAGGATGAGATCTGTAGGCCGAAGCCTTCTGCCATAAGAGGTCAGTTTTAGGCATTTTACACCCAGGGAAACAAAGCTAAAAGCACTCATTGGTTCCAGAGCTATGGACAGGTTAGCCAGTGTGATGGATGAAAAGGGAAGAGGGTCCTCACTGGTTTTTTTCAGTACTGGGGATTGAACCCAGGGGCATTCTACCTCCGAGCTATACCCCCAGCCCTATTTTGTATTCTTTATTTTGAAACAGGGTCTCACTAAGTTGCGGAATGCCTCACTAGGTAGCTGAGACTGGCCTCGAAACTGGATCCTCCTGTCTCAGCCTCCCAAATACTGGGATTACAAGCGTGCGCCACCACGCCCGGCTTCCTCACTTTTTTTCCACGACTATTTTCTTCCTTAGTGACTCAACTTAGCAGTAGCTTCCCCTGGGCTTTAAGAAATGACTCACATACTTTCAGTAAGAAAGTGACGGGGCTGCAGGGCCCTAGCCACCCACCTGTCCGCGAGCCATGTTGTTAGCCTGGCCCTGTCTTTCTCTTGGATCAGACTCAGTGGGAAAGACATTTGAGTCTTTGTTGCCCAGCCTGCATGGTCACGCTGGCCTGCACTGTGTGCTTTCGCTCCTCATGATTCAAACTTCCTTCTTATCCACCTGACATTTTGTGGCACGCCCACCAAGTGCCAGGCCTGTGCCTGGCATGGAGAATACAGAGATGACTCAAAGTCTCCTTTGCACAGGGAACACCAAGTCTTCAGGTCCCTGTATTTTAGCCTACTTAGTCATGTTAGTGTCATTTTGGGAAATGGCTTTTGAAATAGGAGTTTTCGCAAAGTCTTCTTTCCTTATCTTTCTTTGGAGGATAGGGGTTTGAAGAAAAGGGCGAGAGGACTTTCCTGCTCTCCATAGCTTGCCTTTCTAAGGTGACCCTGTCTTACTCCTCTCCCTAAGGCCAGGCTAAGTATCTCGTATTTCATCTTGTCTTTGAAAAGCTGCAGCAAGATTAGGTATCTAATCTTATTATTGGTGTTAATCCCAAAAGGATTAAATACATAGAACCTCATTAAAATCCCTCTCGTACTAAGAAACAGATTACCGAGCTCTTAGTAAAGCAAGCCGGGGAGAGGCTCCCAGTCACTGAAGGTGTTGCTAACTGACATCAGGTGGAGGTTCCAGAAGGACCCAGAACTTTCCAGAAGGCTGATCCTGGAGCTGGGTGACATACCATTTCTTTGTCCTTTCTCTTGCCTGGGATAGGTGGCAGCTCTTCACAGAACACCCAACAGCTTGTCCAGCACAGGCTAGCTGGCCCTTTATGCAGATCAGATATGCTTAGATTGTGCCTACACAACAAGGTGTGATTGCTCAACAGCGTAGCCAAAACAAATTTTGTAACTGCCCTGGTGACATCTGAACATCTGTTCTAGGTCTCAAATAATTAGTCTAAACCTGAGTGAAGATGGATGGGTCTAAAAGGAACCAGGTGGGGAGAAAGTTAGACTTTTGATAATTAATCAGTCCCCACAGTACTGTTACTTAGGTAGATTTGTGGTATGAGGCAAAGGACGTGGACTTTGGGGTTAGACCTGGGTCCAGAGTCCAGTGCTGGCACTCATTCGCTCTGAGCGGGAGGGCTGCCCCTCATCTGTGTGCAAGCTCCTAGCAACAAGTGAGCCATTCTTTCCTCCGTCCCTTCATGGAGTGCGGATTGACACTAAGCAGCAGGCCTCACAGATCCAGTGGGAAGCAAGACCAAGAGCCTCTTGACTTTGTGAAGTTTATAATCTAATGGAAGCTCATCCATGCTAGAAGAAGACATAAAAATATAAACAGTTAGCCAAAGGATGGTGATATTAGGTAGAAACTCAAGGAAATGATGAAGTAGGGATTGTAATAACAATTGAAGTCCCTCAGTGCCATTTCTTACACAGATAATGTTCCCCAAACAAACCACCGATCCAGCATGAGTGATGCTCTAGTAGTCGAAACTGGCCTAAGGGGATCTTGTTTTTTTGTTTTATTTTGTTTTGTTTGCAACACTGGGGATTGAACCCAGAGGCGTACTCTACCACTGAGCTACATCCCCAGCTCTTTTTATTTTTATTTTGAGATAGGATCTCACTAAGTTGCCCAGACTGGCCTCAAACTTGCAATCCTCCTGCCTGTTTCCTAAGTAGTTGGGAATTCAGTCATGTACCACTGTACCCAGCTAGGATTGTGCTTTTAGAACCATGAATAGATGCTACTACATTGCCTTTCAAGGCCTCCACCGCAGTGCACTCACTCATCAGTGGATGGACAGGCCTGTCACTCACAACCCTCCCCAGTCTTAGGTATCAGCAAACTGATGATTGTTTCTAATATGGGCAATCAAAAAGATTTCTAATTGCTTTTTTTTGTGTGTGTATGTGTGTATGGTACTGGAGATTGAACCCAGGGGCATTCTACCTCTGAGCTATACCCCAAGCCCCATTTTATTTTTATTTTGAAGCAAGGTCTTGCTAGGTTGATGAGAGTCTCACTACTTGCTGAGGCTGTCCACAAACCTGTGATCCTCCAGTCTTAGCCTCCCAAGTACTGGCATTATAGGCAAAAGCCACCATGCCCAGCTTCTAATTGTCATTTTAATTTGAATTTTCTTGTCTATGAATAGCACAAAGCATCTTTTTGAACTGCCTAAAAAAAAAAAAGAAATAGAAAATTGAGGATTTCATCTACCTTTCCTATCAACTAGGACAGTAATTCTCAAACTGTCTCTAGCCAAGCAGCATCAGCAGCACCTGAGAACTTGTTAGAAATGAAGTTCTTGGCCCACTCAGACCTCTTGGATTCCAAACTCTGTAAGCTTTTTTTTTTTTTTTTTTTTTTTGCAGTACTGGGGATTGAACTCAGGGGCATTGGGTCTCACTAAGTTGCGGAGTGCCTCACTAGGTAGCTGAGGCTGGCCGCGAACCCGGATCCTCCAGTCTCAGCCTCCCAAGTACTGGGATCACAAGCGTGCGCCACCACGCTCGGCTGTAAGCTCTTTTTTAACAAGCCATCTGTTTAAATTTTACCTCTAGAACTTATGATACAATAGGTTTGGAGAATGTGCTTTTTTGTGTGTGTGTGGTACTCGGGGTTGAACCTGGGGACATTCTACTTCCATGTTACACCCCCAGCCCTTTTTATTTTGAAACAGGGTCTCACTAGGTTGATGAGAGTCTCATACTTGCTGAGACTGCCCTCAAACCTGCAATCCTCCTGTCTCAGCCTCCCAAGTATTGGGATTACAAAAGTGTGCCACCATGCCAGGCAAGAATGCATTTTGAACACATTCCTAGGCAGTGTTGGTGCATCTGGTACAGGGACCACACTTTGAAATGAATGGGCTAAAGTATCATACTTGCTCTAGGCTCTCTGCAACTTTTCAGACTCACTATTTACAAGATCACTAGCAAGTAATTGCATATATTTAGGGATTTGAAGTTTGATTTTGTTAGGTGGCTGATGAACCTGGAGGGAGTATCTGGTTGTGCTGAATGAGGATTGGGCCCTGCAGAAACTTTGCTTTGAGGAAATGTTGGGAAGGTTGCTACCAAGCTAACAGCTCTGCTTCAGATGCTTCCAAAAGGCTGAGCAGCACCCCCATCTGTGAAGGTTTCTTTCTGCAAGTGGCAGGGAAAGGAAGTCTGAGCCAGCTTGGCTCAGGTAGATGAAAGGGTGCTTCTCCACATGCCTTCTTAGATTGCACTGAGCTGGTAAGGTCCTCATTCTTTACAGCAGTGGTTCTCAGCCCTGGATGTATAATGGAATCACCTCTATAAGAACACCATGCTGGGTTCCCACCCCAGACATTCTGATTTAATTAGTCTGGGGGAGGGCCAGACATTAATGTCTATTGGCCTGGTTCAGGCTGTACCCCACTACAGAGAGAAGACAGATATAAGAGAGCTTGCCCCAAGCTCAGTGTGGTGGCACAGGCTTGTAATTCCAGTACTTGGGAGGCTGAGACAGGAGGATCACAGGTTTGAGGATAGCTTCAGCAAATAGTGAGACTCTTATAACCTAGCAAGGCCCTCTTTCAAAAATAAAAATAATAAAATAGGGTTGGAAGTGTATCATGGAGGTAGAATGTGCCCAGGTTCAATCCCCATTATCACAAAAAAAAAAAAAAGAGAGAGAGAGAGATTGCCCCAAACTCAAAAGATAGTGTCCAGCTGTTGATGCACACCTGGTGATGCACACCTGGAATCCTAGTACTTGAGAGGCTGAAACAGGAGGATCGCAGGTTCAAGATCAGCCTTGGCAACTTAGCAAGATCCTGTTTCAAAATAAAAAGGAGTAGTGGTGTAGCTCAAGGGTAGAATGCTCCTGAGTTCAATACCCAGTATAAAAAAAAAACCCGCCGGGCGTGGTGGCGCACGCTTGTAATCCCAGCATTCGGGAGGCTGAGACCGGAGGATCCGGGTTCGCGGCTAGCCTCAGCTACCTAGTGAGGCACTCCGCAACTTAGCGAGACCTGGTTTCAAAATAAAGAGTAAAAAATAGGGCTGGGGGTGTAGCTCGGAGGTAGAATGCCTCTGAGTTCAATCCCTGGTACCGCAAAAAAAAAAAAAAAACCCTCCAAACTGGTGCCCAGGTCAGTAACTCAGTTTCCACTATAAATCCATACTCTTCCCATGCCAGTCTATTCTGTACGTGCTTCTTGCCAACATCCCCAGCTTTCCCTGTGAGGTTTCACTGTAAGCTGCCTCCCCGTGGGCTGGGCCTTGAGGGACACAATGAAGCCGTTCACCTGTGTGTGCCATTAGCTTCCTCTTGGCAAAGCCGCTGGGACATAGCATGGCTCCAGCAGCTTCCCCTGGGGACACCAGCTGAGGTCATCCCTCCTGAGCACACCACACCCCAACACCTCTGTTCAGAGGGCTCCACTGAGTGTTTCTGAATGGGTCTGCCTCCCTTGGCACCCTGACCTTACATCACCAAGAACATTTTACTCTAATCCTATAGAGTATCCTGGCCATCCCTCAGGACTAAAGTTTCTTTCCTTCTCTCCATGACACTGGCAAGAAGGTCCTGTAAATAACATTCACCTAGTAATTTTTTCACACCATGAATCATTGTCCACATGGGTATAATGTCCCAATTTGTAGCTCAAGACGCTATTCCCAAAGGGGTTTGCTTGTGGAATACAACTAGGGAAGAAAGAACTGAAATTATCTTTGTTCACTAGTGACATGATCCTTTGCTTTGAAGATCCAAAACACTCAACCAGAAGACTTCTAGAGATGATAAATAGCTTTAGCAAAGTAGCCAGATAAAAGTCAACTTACAAAAATCATTAGCATTCCTATACACCAATCATGCATTCCATTGAAAAAAGTCCAGAAAACAATTCCATTCACAACAACCTCAAAAAAGGTGCAGTAATTAGGAACAAATTTAACCAAGGAGGTAAAAGACCTCTACAATGAAAATTATCAAACACTAAAGGAAGAAATTAAAGATTTTAGAAGCTGAAAAGAGACCTCTCATACTCTTGGGTAGGCAGAATAAATATAATCAAAATGGCCACCCTGCCAAAAGTGATCTGTGCATTCATTACAATTCCTATTTAAATACCAATGTCATTCTTCACAGATCTAGAGAAATCAGTCATAAAATCCATATGGAAAAACAAAAGACCCAGAATAGCCAAAGCAATTTGCAGCAATAAGAACCATGCAGGAAGCATCACAATACCTGATTTCAAATTATACTACAAAGCACTAGTAATAAAACACCATGCTATTGGCACAAAAACAGACACATAGACCAATGGAACAGAATAGAAGAGTCAAACAAATCCTCACATTTATAGCCAGTTGATTTTTGGTAAAGGTGCCAAAAGCATACATTGGAGAAAAGACAGCCTTTTCAAGAAATGGTGTTGGGAAAAACTAGTTATCCATTTGTAGAAGAATGGAATTAAACCCAACCTTTCACCCTGCACAAGTCAACTCAAGATAAATCAAAGACCTATAAATTAGACCAGAAACTTTGAAACTGCTAGAAGAGAGCATAGGACCAACACTCCAACATAGAGATACTGGTAGAAACTTCCTCAATAAGACCCAAAAAGCTCATGAATTAAACAAGAATTAATAAATGGGATGGCATTAAATTAAAAAGCTTCTGTGCAGCAAAGGAAACTATCAGCAGTCTAAGAGAGCCTATGGAATGGGAGAAAATCTTTGCCAGCCACACCTCTGATAAAGAACTAATATCTAAAATATCCAAAAAACTTAACACTAAAAAAAAATTAACCCAATAAAAAAAACGGACAATTAGCCAAGTGTGGTGATGCATACCTGTAATCCCAGTACTTAGAAGGCTGAGATGGAATCAGAGGTTCAAAGTCAGCCTCAGCAACTTAGTGAGGCTCTTAGCAACTTAGCAAGACCCTGTTCCCCACCACCACCACCAAAAAAGTGCTAAGGGTCACAAACTCAGAGGTAGAGTTCCCCTGGCTTGAATCCCCAGCACCACCAAAAAAATTTTTTTTAATGGACAATTCAACTAAATAGACACTTCTCAAAAGAAGAAATACAAATGGCCAATAAATATATGAAACAATGTTCAACATCATTGGCAATCAGGGAAATGCAAATCAAAACTACACTGAGAGTCCATCTAATTCCAGTTAAAATGGCAATCATCAAGAACACAATAACAAATGCTGGTGAGGATTGGTGAAATAGGAACTCTTAGACACTGTCAGGACTACAAACTGGTGTAGCTACTATGGTAATCTGTGGAGATTTCTCAGATTAGAAATGGAACCACCGTCTGACCTAGTGGTTCTGCTCCTGGGCATCTTTCCAAAGGAACTGAAGTCAGAATATTACAGTGATACATGCATATCCTTATTTATTAATTCACAATAGACAAATTATGGAACCAACTTACGTATCCTTCAACAGATGAATGGGTCACAAACTCAGCCATAAAGAAGAACAAAATTATGTCATTTGCTGGAAAATGGAGGGAACTCAAGAATATTATGCTAAACGAGATTAGCCAGTCTCCAAAAATGAATAATTGTATGTTTTCTCTTATATGTAAAAGGTAGATAGAAATTGGGAGCTGGACATGGTGGTGCAGGCCTGTAATCCTAGTACTCGGGAGCCTGAGACAGGAGGACTGCAGGTTCAAGACCAGCCTCTACAATTTAGTGAAACTCTCAGCAACCTAGCAAGTCCCTGTTTTAAAACAAAGAATAAAATAGGGCTGGGGGTGTAGCTCAGAGGTAGAATGCTCCTGGGTTCAATCCTCAGTACCACAAGGAGAGAGAGATCAGGAGGGAGGGAGGGGAAAACAGGGTAACATCACATATCAGAGCAGACTCCAGTGGTGTGATTGAGGGGGCTTGGGAGAGGAAGAAGAGGGGAAGGAGACACGAGAACATAACAGTTGAATTAATACTACATACATACAGAGGAGGGAGGGAGGGCGTGGGGGAGGGGGTACTCCACGAGATGTGTGCATGTGTGTTCCTATCATTCTATACCTCAGTATGATGATGTAGAATTATAGTGCACCAAATAAAAGTATATATACAAACTTTTAATATATGTATATGTGTGTATATATATGCATATATATATGCATGTATATATAAAGAAGCTGTTCCCCAAGGGGTTTGATTGTGATTTTTATTTACATCTGTGGTGAACCTCTGTGCTCAGGCACACCTGAATATCTGTTCTAATGTCCATGAGCATCGAAACCACGTTCTCGTGATCAACCTCTAAAAGAGCATCTGTTTGATTCATGGTACTTCACTTGGACACTCCTGATGCCCTATTTTCTCACTGATGTAGGAGTGGTCATGGTGGGGTAATCTGGGAACTTTTCTCCAGGTAGCCAAAGAGCAGTGTCTGTCTGTCTGTCTGTCTGTCTGTCAGTCTCTCTCTCTCTCTCTCTCCCTCTCCCTCTCTCTCTCTCATACAGACGCACACACATATATTCCTCTATCTTTTAGCCTGTTGGCACTCTGCAGCTTGCATTTTCTCCTGTCTTTGTTGCACATGAAATGATCACGTGACCATACCTTTTCGCCTGCAGGCTGCACATGGGAATTTGGAGCCATGGTGAACTACATCAAGAAGACATATCCTCTGACCCAGCTGGTCGTCGTGGGCTTCAGCCTGGGTGGTAACATCGTGTGCAAATACTTGGGAGAGACTCAGGCAAACCAAGAAAAGGTCCTGTGCTGCGTCAGCGTGTGCCAAGGGTACAGTGCGTTGCGGTGAGTCTCCAGCACACGCACTCACTTCTTTTTTCCTTCGGGGCCTTCTGTTGCATTTGTTTATTGAGACGTCCCAATGCACCAGGCATAGTGGAACACCATGGCAGACTGAACGGAAGCTTCTGACTTGGGCTCACCTCGTTTTCCTTCAGCTCAGACACTGGAGTTGTCCTCTCAGGTCTGTTGAGCCTGGGAGACGCAGCTGTACTTCAGAATCTGATCTGTAACTGAAGGAGCCAGAGCCTCCCTTACTAACTGCAGCTTCCCTGGGGAGTCTCTGTGAGGTGACTCATCTCTTCATGCTTCAGGAGTGTGGCAGAACCAGGGGCTTATGAGGACACAGGAGACTGACAAGTTAGGATCCGAGAGCTGGGCCTTGGGAGCAGGGATCTCTCCTCCCTGCACGAGAATCGAGGCTCTTGTGCTATCTGGAAGGGATCTGAGGAAGTCATTTAATCAGAGTCCTCACCTTCCAGCACTCGTCTCTCATGGGCATCCTGGGCATCTTCGCAGAGGAGCTGACCCACTGAATCAAGTTTACCTCACCCTGTAGCCTCCTGCCCACAGTAGCTGCAGGATGACTCAGGTCATCCTGACTCCCCCTCCGGCTCTCTGCTGTCCAGATCTCTCGAGAGTCCATGGAGCTCACACTCACACATACACATCTCTCCGGGGTCCTCAGATGGATCTGTATTCATTCCTGTGCCCGCTCTTCATGATAATGTCTTCTGTGTTACAAATGGGTATGACCAATTGTTAAAGATCTCTTTAAGTGCCAGGCGTGGTGACACACACTCGTAATCCCAGTACGTGGGAGGATGAGATAGGATCACAGGTTCACAGCCAGCCTCAGCTACTTGGTGAGGCCCTGTTTCAGAATAAATAATAAAGAAATAGGACTAAGGGTATAGCTTGGAGGTTGAATGCCCCCTGGGTTCAATCCCCAGTACCAAAAAAAAAAAAAAAATCTCATGAAGATCTCATGAAGAAATTCAAAATTGTACAAGAAAGTAAAACAAAACAACTCCTTTATTGATCCAGTTTAATGCCGTACAGCCTTAATAGTTAATAAGAGAATTCTTTTTTGCCTCACCTCTATCTTTCATGCTGCAGTTTAAGCCCATTTTGTATTTTCTGATGGACAGAGGTTACATTATTTCTAAAGATGTATATTACTGGAACTTGAAGCCAGGACCCAAAGGGCAAATTTAGGCCCAGAATTCAGCCTCTGCCTATGAGGCTTAAAGCTGTCCAAAAGGAGGGTCTCAATGTACCCAAAGTGAAGCAACAAATGCCCCTGATGAAACCTTTCCTGAGCTCCAGACCAAAGACTGCATTCCAGTTTTCTTCCTCTGCAGTATGAGAATGATGATAATAATGAACAGGACCTCCTGAATAGCACTATTATGAGGGCCACATGAGTTAATGAGTAGACATACCTAGAATGTGAATAACTATTAGTTATCGTCATCATCATCATCATTATTCACTATAAATGGAGGAGGTCGATTAGTTAGATCAGTGAATCACAAAGACTAGTCTGATAAACTATTCACTATCTCATTTCATTAAGAGTCACTTTGGAGCCAGGTTTGGTGGCACACGCTTGTAATCCCAGTACTTGGGAGGCTGAGACCAGAGGATCAGGGTTCGAGGCCAGCCTCAACTACTTAGTGAGGCATTCCACAACTTAGTGAGACCCTGTTTCAAAATAAAGAATGAAAAAATAGGACTGGGGGTATAGCTCGGAGATAGAGTGCCCCTGCATTCAATCACCAGTACCACAAAAAAAAAAAAAAAAAGAAAAGCCGGGCGTGGTGGCGCACGCTTGTAATCCCAGCATTCGGGAGGCTGAGACCGGAGGATCCAGGTTCGAGGCCAGCCTCAGCTACCTAGTGAGGCACTCCGCAACTTAGTGAGACTCCGTTTCAAAATAAAGAATAAAAAATAGGGCTGGGGGTATAGCTCGGAGGTAGAATGCCCCTGAGTTCAATCCTCAGTACTGCAAAAAATAAAATAAAATAAATTCAGTTTTAGGGGACCTACCTCTAGAGATTCTGATTCATGCAGTCTGCGGCATGCACCCCAGGAATCTGCCTTTGGACACATTTCACAGATGACTCCTGATGCTTAGCCATGTATAGCTGTCACTGGCCTGGTGCCCAGAGCTCTCTGCAGCGATGGCATCCCAGGAAGAGGTGAGCCCCTCGTCCTCCTGCTGGGCACCTGCCTGTGGACACTCAGGAGCCAGCTGAAAGGACGTGTTTCTTTAGCTTGGCTTGACTAGAAGTGCTCAACTCCCAATTCATAGCCCTATGTTACCAGAGCTAACCAAAACCCCATCCTCCAAGTCACTGGGACAAGACAGAGATGAGCAGTGGCCAGCCTATGGCAGAGCCAAGACAGCTGCACGGAGGAGCCAGGAGGTGTGGGCCCTCGGCTCCACCTGACAGCTCGTCCCAGTCTCAGCAAGCCAGTCACCTGTAAAATGGGAATCACTAGATTCCCTCCTGAGCCAACTGTTAGGAATCCAGACTTTGTGTTCAGAGAGCCTGGGATTTGATAAGTAGAAGGGTGTAGGTCAAGTTTGTTTAATACACAGATCTTAAAATGACAAGAGCTTTGGTTCATTTTGCTACAGTAGCGCCACCTGCTGTTGGCAAAGCACATGAGCAGCACAGTTAGCAACCGTGTTCTAAGAAAGAAAAGGTTCAAGGTAGGAAAATAGACCCAAGAGGTGCTATATATTTTGCACACAGAGTCTACATGGCTCCTTCCCTGATACCCCAAAAGGCTTCATGCATGTAATTACCTACTATCACATCAACTTCATGCAAGAGGGAAAGAGGCAACTTTATTCTCTGGAGCGTAGAGAATTAACATTTGGGCTAAGACCATACAGCTCTGCAAGGGCAGGTGTCAGGTCCCACGTGTGCTGACGCTGTCTAGGGCTCAGGTCCCCTCAACCATCTAGCCAGATCTCCTGAATAAATGAAAGACAATTCCTTATTTAAACCAGGAGTGGTGGCACACACTTGGGAGGCTGAGACAGGAGGATTGCAGGTTCATGGCCAGCCTTATCTACTTAGTGAGGCTCTCTGCAACTTAGTGAGACCCTGTTTCAAAATAAAAAATAAAATAGGGCTGGGGGTATAGCTCAGAGGTAGAGTGCTCCTGAGTTCAATCCCCAGTACCACAATAAATGAATGAATAAGTCAGTATAACCTTTTTTTTCCTGCCAACCCTTGAAGGCAATGAGCCTTTTCAGCACTGGGATGACGAAGCTGCACATGCGTGAGTCCTCTCACGTGGAGGTGGAGCAGGAGGGCCCATCTGCACCTGCAGGGGCCACACAGAGGTTCATGCTTCTGGTAAATCCCTCCTAGTCGAGTCTGGAGAACTGCCCGCTCAGTGACCCCTTCCCTCTGGCTTCTCATCCCAGTAGCTCGCCTCCCTTCCCACTCGCCTAGCCAGAGCCACCTGAAGGCTCAGGGAGAAGCCAGCTGCTGCTTGCTGTAGTTAGCAAAGTCTAGCTGCTGCTACACCAGCTCACATTTTACCACATGCCCAACACTGAAAAGGGACACATGCCCCAAGGCAACAGGGCATCCAGCAGACTAACACGTCCCTCAGTAAGCAGCTGCCGCCAGCCCTGGGAGGCTGCGTGGTCAGTCACAGTCTCTCTGCCTTAGTTAATGAACCGAAGCTTCAGCATGGAGACAATTATATATTCACCCACAAGTAATGGCCAGACAAGACTGGCAGGGAGGCATAGTGGGGCCACAGAGTTACTGGCTGGTGAATTTACCCACTGATGCATTCAGCTGGACATCCTCCCAGGTAATGGGACACAGCCCTGAGTAAAGCAGATGAGTTCCCTGCCCTTGCAGAGAGTAAAGAAGGGGAAGTAAAGCTGGGTGTGGTGGCCTACACCTATAATCCTAGGAGTTGGGAGGCTGAAACAGGAGGATCACAGGTTCAAAGCAGTGCACAATAACTTGGTGAGACCCTGTTTTATAATAAAAAGGGCTGGAGGTATAGCTCAAAGGTAGAACCCCACTGGGTTCAATCTCCAGTACCATACCACCAAAAAAAAAAGGAAGATAAGAAAAGAAAAAGAAAGAGGGAGAGAGAAGAGGAGAGGGAAAGGAAGCTGTTTTGGTATAGTTTCAGGTAGAATCAGTTCATCTTTTTTGAGGGAACCCTAAACAAAAGCACTCTATTGATAGATAAAATAGTCTGAGAACCTCACAGCACTTAATGGCAATAAGTGACATTTATAAAGCCATAAGCCAAGAAGTACATGCTAGTGATGTGCCACCCACTGGGTGTGTAGGTGCTGAGGACATCCTCAGTCAGGTGGGAAGGTCCGTGGGGAGGGATCTTGCAAGGTGAGGGGGACTGTAGCACAGTGGCCAGGCCCAGGACAGAGACCCTGCGTGGACAGTGGTCATCATCAAATCTCCCTGGACATCAGGATGCTCCCCGCTGCGCGTTGATGTCCCTCCAGTTAGCTGCCTTGATGCCCCAGTGTCTTTAAGCAGGGCCATCCTCCCACGGCTTCTCCTGACAAACATTGTATATTCTCTTTTGCTTTTAATGAGCAAACTCCAGACTGTGAATGAGCTCATGACAAAGTTGTCATTCATAAAGTCTCTCTATAGAATCGTACCTTCCTAAAATCCATGTTTATAGTTAATTATATAACTAAAGGTGGTAAAGGCAACCCCTAAACACATTAGGAGGTAAACCAAAGATGCTAGAAATCAACATTAGTGAAAGTAAACCAAGGGAGACACTGTCCTAGCACCCACGTCCTGGCCCCTCCTTGGGCCCTGAGCTCCTGGGAACCACCAGAGTCTTTCATTCAAGCAAAAAACCTTCCTCGGTGCTGAAGCATCTTCTTATATCTTTCTGGCCAGCCCTCCTCCCTTCCTTACCTCCTCAGTTCCTCTGCTATGAGAGAGGCACTAGCCAAAGCAAGAATGTTCCTTCAGTTAGGTCAGCAAAGGAAGAAATGAATGAGGGCAGGAGAAAGCTGGGATTCTCAGAGACTGTTGGCTCTCAGGGAGGGGCCAGGTCAGAGGAGAGCCAGATGGGGCAGTAGGCTGTGCTTGTTATTCGGGTGACCCCCTTCCTCAGACCACAGGACAGGTGTCCACGGTGCAGCCTCGGCCGAGGTCCCCACCATGCTGATCCGACCCGTTCATCCCCACGGTGTGACGGGTGGAGGCTCTCACGCATTTATACAACAGCTTTCTCACCTGGAAAGGGTGTTATTCACTTCAAACGTAATCTCAGTGTCATGGGAAATGTTTGTCATTCCAAAATTGAAGTGTGGCAGCTTTGGGGAAACTATTTCTATAAGCTCTCTGAATTTAAAAAAAAAAAAAATGGAACCATTCTTTCCTCTCTTTTGCTATCTGAAGATGAAATCTATAGGTTCTCTGAGAGCAGAGTGACATCTAGAGGAATTTGCAGGATGGAGTCACACCAGGAGACTGTGAAATCTGCAAAATTAAAGTTCTTAATTTTTTTTTTTTTTTTTTTTTTTTGCAGTACTAGGGATTGAACCCAGGGGCATTCTACCTCTGAGCTACACCCCTAGTCCTGTTTTTATTCTTTATTTTGAAACAGGGTCGCACTAAGTTGAGGAGAGCCTCACTAAGTAGCTGAGGCTGGCCACGAACCCAGGTCCTCCAGTCTCAGCCTCCCAAATACTGGGATTACAAGCGTGCGCCACCACACCTGGCAAAAGTTCTTAATTAATGTGGACCCAGTGGCAGCCCGTGCTGGGCTCATATCAGGGAGGAGGGCATCCAGTGGGGAGGGCCGAGTGGCTGTGGCGGTGTCTGCTCACGGCCAGCTGGCCAGGGAGGCTGTGGGTGAGGCTTGCAGTGCTGTCTCCTCCATCCTTGTGGGGTGGTGACAACACACAGGCTCTGGAAAGCAGACACTCCAATTCCTGCCTAGTGCCACTGCTAGGAGGGTCAGAGGATGGACGACCCCACGACAGGCGGGCTAGCCCCGATGGCAGGACTTCCAAGCCAACCACCAGCAGCCTAGGGCACCTTGGCCTCCTGCCTGCACCTGTTTCCTTGTCCCTTCTCTGTTCTAAGGCTAATCAAAAGAAAGGTATACTTGGAGGAGATTGAATTTTAAGATTCTCCTTCGCCTCTCTTGTAACAGCAGTGGTCATTTTAGGCTTTTCCCCACCCCGGCCTCCACGCCATAGAAGCTGCTTTCATTCATCCAGAAAAGCTTTCCTGCAGGGGGGAGCGGAGTAGGGAGAATGTTCAGTGACAGCTGGAGCTTTGGTTCCGGCAGGTTCTGTGACTGAGAGAGACTGGCTGGAAGAGGGGGTCAGGAGTGCCTCTCTGACCCGGAGGATTCCTGCTGGGCGCGGCTGGAGGCCTGCTGTGGAGCTAGCACAGGCTTTCTTTGCAGTGTTTGAGCACTGCACATCAAAGCCCCTGTTTCAGCGCAGGGGCCACAGCCAGAAGGCCAGAGCTCTCCACGCAGCTCCCGCTGCAGTGGCAAGACCCCCTTCCTCCCTCCGTGCCCTCCACCCGCCTCCCTCTCACCCTGCTGTGGTTCTTCCAGGGCCCAGGAGACCTTCATGCAGTGGGACCAGTGCCGGCGCTTCTACAACTTCCTCATGGCTGACAACATGAAGAAGATCATCCTTTCCCACAGGTACCGCACCTCCCTCAGCAGACACCTGGTTCCTTTCTGAGCTCGTCTGGGAGTCCCTAAAAGCCAGAACTCCTGTTTCTCTGCGGTGGTGGCAGAGGACAGGGTCATGCAGACTCTGCTGGCGACAGTGGTGACTTGGTTGGAAACCAATGCATCCCAAGCTACCAATTTGCCACATCACTTTCTGCCCTCATAAGTCCCAGTAAATGCAAGACCAGCAGCCACTTCCAAGCCAGGCTCTCTCCCTTTAGAGCAGACTGAGGTGGCTTGTCATTGTTGAGGTGGCCTTCCTCCTTAGTGTGCTTCTAGGCAGAGCATCTGGACAGGGCCTTGGCCGTCCTTGGGGTTCTGCCCAAGCTGCTGTGTGACAGGAGGCTTGGGGGAGCCTGCCTGCACCTGCCTGCTGAAGACTCAAGCCCCTGCACGTTCACCAGCTCGCCCTGCCTCTCCTGCTCACAGCCCTTTCCAGATTAATCTGTTGAGTGCTCAGAGCAGAGCCCAGAAAACAGCAGCCTGCGACAGATATTAGCGATGATTTATCACCTTGGTTATTTCTATTGCTACCCTCTCTCCTTCCCTTCCTCGCCACCCTCCTGCTCTGGCTGGTTGGGGCCACATAGAGGTTCCTAAGCCCTGGCCCTCTCCCACTCCACCTGCCGCCTCCCCAAGATGCCCCTTCCAGCATCTCATCGGGCCCACCCCGGCCTTTAAGGCCCATCTCAGGCCTCCTCTGCCCCCCAGTTGCTTTTCTGCAGCCTTTCCTGTGTGAATTCTGCATCTTGAACTACACATGGAAGCTTCAGAGGGCTTGGGGATGTTTTGATTTCTCCCAGAGCCTCGGATATAATAAGCACTCAAAAAATATACTTTTGGCACCACCCCGGAAAAGCAATCTGACTAAATGATCAGTTTCTTAACATCTTTGTGGGGTTTTTTTTACATATATATACTTTTATTAGTGCATTATAGTTTCACATCATAATGTAGTTCAGAGTGAGGGAGACATGCATGCGCGCCTCTTCCTGTTTTTTGAGACAAGGTCTTACTATGTTGCTCATGCTGGCCCTGAACTCCTGGGCTCAATCAAACCCCCTGCCTCAGCCTCCCAAGTAACTGGAACTACAATCACATGCCACCGCACCTGGCTCTTAATCTCTTTTTTTTCCCCCCAGTGGTTAAAAAGAGATGTGGTACTGCCCATCCCCAGCCCGCACCCCAGATGGGGCTTTCCGTGGGTGTGTCACATGGTACCTGCACAAGGCTGGAGCACAGCTTCTCAACTCCCAGGCATATCTTTGGGTCCACATGTTGGGTGGGTGGAGAACAGAGGGACACTTATGTCTCCCATGCTGTGACAATCAGCTGTTTCCACTCGGCTCACATGGTCTGACCATCAGCCACATGCTAGGCACTGAGTTGGGTGCAGCTCAGTGAGGTCAGTGGGTGGGGGGATTTGCTGAGGTTATGAAGCCAGAAGTGCCGAGGCCAGGCCACCGACACCAAGGCTAAGTCTTCTGTCTGCCTTTCTGCCCTTCTGGAATCCAGAGCGACTCCTCCCAGGAAACATTTGTTCTGCTAACAGGTTTGCTCTTGCCACTGAAGAATCTAGACAGTTCATTATGTGATTCTTAACAAATTGGGAAAGTATGCCATAAGTGTGTTTACCTTTTTACATTTTTCTATAGAAAGCCAAACACTGAAGTTTTAGGAAAATTTTAACTTATGAGTCCTGTCCCATAGATAATAAGATAATCTTCCTAATAATCTTTTGGGGGGAAAAGTGCTAAAGAAATGTGTTCCCAGCTGGGCATGGTAGCACTTACCCATAATCCCAGGACTTGGGAGGCTAAGACAGGAGGATTGCAGGTTTGAGGCCAACCTGAGCAACTTAGTGAGACCCTGTTTCAAAATTAAAAATAAAAGCAGGCATGATGGCACATACCTGTAATCCCAGTATTTGGGAGGCTGACACAGGAGGATCATAGGTTCAAGGATAGCCTTAGCAATGTAGCAAGACTCTCAGCAACCTAGCAAGACCTTGTTTCAAAAACAAAAAATAAAATAAGACTTTTATGTCATCCTCTCACGATGGATCTCCCTTTTCACAGAAATGACCATTATACTGAATGCAGTTGGCCCTCTGTATCCATGCACTCTGCTTCCCCAGATTCAACCAACAAAGGATCAAAAATTATAATTAGACGTACAAAGGTTGTATTTGTACTGAATGTGTACAGAATTTTTTCTTGTCATTATTTCCCAAATAATATTGTAGCTATTTGCATAGTATTGACATTGTATTAGGTTTTATAAGTGATCCAGAGATGACTTAAAGTATACAGGAAGATAGCATAGGTTAGATGCAAATCCCAAAGGCAGAAATGCCACGTATGCACCTGTAGCCCCTGGCCCACTGCCCAGCCCTCACCTCAGCTCATCCTGACACCCCCTCCCCAGGCTGAAGGCTCTGTGATATTCAGCTAACCTCAAACCCAGTCTTCAGTTTGTAGGTGCCCCGGAAAAGGAAAGTAAGGTCTTGGTGTCCACCTTTCTGCAGTTATTCAAAAGTCAGCGGCACAAGCTGTCCTCTAGGACATTCTAAAGGCTGAAGAGGGGGCTCTCTTTCTTTCTATCTATTTATTTTATCTTTATTTTTAATTTTTGTACTACTAAAATTGAGCCCAGGGGCACTCTACCACTGAGCTACATCCCAGCCTTTTTTTTTTTTTTTTTTGAGACAAGGTATCACCAAGTTGCCCAGGCTAGCCTTGAATTTGTGATCCTCCTGCCTCAGCCTCCTGAGTAGCTGTGATTACGGGCGTGCACCCCCATACCCAACTGAAGGGGGTCTGTTTCTAACTTACCAAATGGGCTTTGTCCCAGGCAGCCAGGACTCTCTCCTGGCTCGCCTCTGAACAAGGAAGCAGGCTCTGCTGTGGTGGCTTATCCTCTGTGTGTGATTCTTTGCTTTTGTGCTCTCTCAAGACAAGCCCTTTTTGGAGACCATGTGAAGAAACCCCAGTTCCTGGAGGACACGGACTTGAGCCGGCTGTACACAGCGACTTCCCTGATGCAGATTGATGACAACGTGATGAGGTGGGACACTCTGGGGCACCAGTGCTTCACGCTGCCCACTCTAGTGTTAAAGGCTTTTTTTTTTCTTTGATACTTATTTTTTTAAAAATCACATAAAAATCCTAATATCTTGGAAAATGGGTAGAGGGCCTGACCACTGGTCCTGCTGGCTCAGTTAGCTTGAACTGAGGGGCTAGGCACACCCTAATCACCCTTGGTTCCTGCCCCCACTCTTCTTCCCCAGTACCAGGGCAAGATCACAATGGAGGGAAAGGAAGAGAAGTCTCTGTCAAAAGTGGAAAAGTGCCGGGTGTGGTGGTGCATGCCTGTAATCCCAGTACTTGGGAGGCTGAACCCTGCCAGGCCTCTCAGATCACAGGCCAGGGCGAAGCTGCAGGACTTTCAGGCTGGCACACTGAAGGCTTAGTTAAGCATCAGTTTGCCCCTGATTACCGCTCCACGAGTGGACAGAATTAGTAACCTTGAACCGCAGTCTCATCTCTGTTTTCTGACACACATTTCATTCTAATTCTCAGTTGTTTGGTGAGGTACTCCACCAAGAAGAACTCTGTTGAAAAGAAAATTCTAGCATATACTTTTGAATTTTATTTTCTCTGCCCATGGTGATATATTGTTTTATGCCATCTTGAATGATGTAGCATCCACTAATAATTATTGTAGATAACACTTGCTGAGTAATTACTCTGGGCCAGCCCATTGTACAGAGGAGGCACCTGAGGCTCAGAAAAGCCAAACCATTTGCCTAAGATCACACAGCCAGTAAGGGACAGAGCCAGGATTTGAACCTAGATACCACCTCCCCATTTATTCTACTGATAGGAGGAGCTAATACAGAAACGAGAGTAATAATAAAATCAGCTCAGCATTTGGGCCCCACTCACTGCCAGCACATGAGTCGGCTCAGGACCTGAATGACAATCAGCTTAGCTCCCGTCTTGCGATAAGTGCCATTTTGTCCTTTCCTTTTCATTGTTTGGTTTTGGTTTTGATTTTGGTTCTGTTTTTTGGTGTGTTCCAGGAAGTTCCATGGCTATAACTCCCTGAAGGAATATTATGAGGAGGAAAGCTGCATGAGGTACCTGCACAGGGTGAGTGGCCAGTGCCGGCTCAGAATTAGTGTCGCTCCATCTGGCTTCCTCCTACAGTCCCTGGTGGAAGCTCAGCCAGAATCCAGCTGGAATTCTCTAGTTTTTGACATAGATTTTTCATTGAACCTAAGTCTGTTCTCTGTGACCACTATACACTAGCGCTGCCCCCTTAGATCGGGCTGCTCCAGGGTCTAGAGGAAAGCCCTTAAAATTGCCACAACCTCCAATTTTTTTTTTAAGACTTCCTTTGACAGTGTAATGCTGCCTGGCTTCTGCTATGGATTTTCATGGGAGATCCATCTAGGTTTCTTACCATCCTGGACCTTTTTTGGCTATTGCAGATTTTGTTAGTGTGGTGCCTAGAACTCTAAATCTCTGCCATGACGTGGCAAGCATAGGGTAATATAGGTGCATTTCTCCATCAAAGTGATAAGGAGCATGTCTGTCGATAAGGTAGACTGCTTTGCATCGATGCAGTTTTTTCTACTTTGTGTGTATTAAGTTTGTGGTCAACTCAAATCGCCAGTTTTTCACCTGACCTACCACCAAGCCAGTCTCTCTCATTCTGTCCTTGCACAGTTGCTCTTTTACACAAACACAGAACTTGTCATTTATCCCCATCAGTGTCCACCTGTTGGTTCGGCCCACCATTCCCCCAGCTAAAGCAGATCATTGTAAATCGCAGTCTGTTCTGTCTTTGCTGCCATCCCTCCTAGCTTAGCATCCCCACCCAGGCTTTTGACATCTTCATTTAAACCATCATATCACTGTTGAGCTGTAGATAGCCAACATCGGAGAGTTCCAAGATAACAACTATTCACTACCTCAGATGCTGTTCAGGAACGTCTGAGTCCCTACCAGAACTGTCTCCACTCAAAAGCACAAGGAGAGCTGGGCGTGATGGAGCACACCTGTAATCCCAGTACTTGAGCGGCTGAGACAGGAGGATTGCAGGTTTGAGGACAGCCTCAGCAGCTTAGCAAGATCCTCAGAAACTTAGCGAGACCCTGTGTCAAAATAAAATATAAAATAGGGCTGGGGGAGCCAGGCATGGTGGCGCATGCTTGTAACCCCAGTACTTAGGCTGAGACAGGAGGATCACATGTTTGAAGCCAGCCTCCACAACTTAGTGAGGCTCTCTGCAACTTAGTGAGACACTGTTTCCAAATAAGAAATAAAATCAGGTTGAGGGTATAACTTGGAGATAGAATGCCTCTGAGTTCAATCCCCAGTACCAAAAAAAATAAAAATTAGAGCTGGGGATGTAGCTCAGAGGTAGAATGTCCCTGGGTTCAATCCCTAGTATAAAAGAAAGGAAGGAAGGAGTGGAGGGAGGGAGGGAGAAAGGCACAAGGAGGCTGTTGGCTATTTTGCTAAAGTGGGTATAGAATGCAGTCCTGCCAAGAGTGCACTGGTATCCACAAGCCTGCTCTTGTGTTCAGCCTTCAGAGTCTTCTACAAAGTTTCTTTTGTCTGGAGTGAAGTGTGCTTCATTTTCCTTTCCCACAGTATAAACTGAAGGAACATATATATAACTCTTGGTAAAGTCATCTTTCTGCAAGGCACAGCTGATTTGAAACACTGTGAGTGCCACTGAGTATTCCTCTGTCCTTCAGAGCAAGCAGCTAAGCTCAGCCCTGGGAGCTTTGCTCCTGCAATGCAGTGGCACCTGTAACTCATCCCACTGCCAGTGAGTACGAGGCACCCTTAACCTACTTGTTGAGCAAGCTGAGCTGTGACCCTCTCCCTTTTGCTCCAAAAACATGTCCAGTAAGTAAATTTGAGCCTTGAGTCAACGGAGTCTGGAAAAGAGAATTGACCATTTAATTCTGCTTTATTTCTTGTTGTAGATTTATGTGCCTCTCATGCTGGTCAATGCAGCCGATGACCCCTTGGTGCATGAAAGCCTTCTAACCATTCCAAAGTCTCTTTCAGGTAAGTGTATCTTCCTACTGCTCCCCCAACCACTCAACAAATTGCCATAGTAAATTGTCACCTTCACTGTGCTCTCAACTCATGGAGGCCAGCTTCTTTAGGGAAGGACAGCTCATGCCCAGCCTGAGAGTCCTGTGCACACGTCTTTAGCCATGGCCTTTCCTAGCTGGGATAGGACCAACCTAAACACAGATTCATAAGTCAGACTCCAGGTCATTAACTGTCAGGATGACCACTTAGCATGTAGCATCAGAAGCTTGAGCGCCCTTTGACACAACTTGCAGCTTTAAGTTTAGTCTTGAAGATTTACATGCCCAGGATGAAAAATCACTGGCCTCATTGGATCCCCTTTGTTCTATAATAAATAACACTCTGAGTGCTAAGGGCCCCTCCTCCGGGCCTGCCCCCCTCAGATTATTAAATCAGAACCTGCATTTTAACCAAATATTGCAGTTGATCCAGATGCACAAAGTTGGGAAGCATAACCAATCACCTGGGACTCTTTAGCAATAACAATGCCTGGGTTCCCCTCCCTGTTCCCACCCCCGAGATTCTGATATAATTGGTCTGTGTGCAGCCTGGACTTGGGGAGCTTTGAAAACTCCCTGCTGATTCTGCTACGCAGCCAAGTCTGAAAGTTCCAAGGATTTCTGGAGCTGGTGCCCATTCTGTACCAAAGCCACGCTGATCCCCAAATTGTCTGAGTCCCCTTGTCTTACCTGCCTGGCAGAGTGCCTGGAGGTCGGGTACCCACACAGGTGACCGTTCCCTGGGAGCAGAGCCCGGGTCACAGCTGCCCTCTGCACACCCTGCAGTAACTCACTGCCTTTCCCCTGCAGAGAAACGGGAGAACGTCATGTTCGTGCTGCCTCTGCACGGGGGCCACCTGGGCTTCTTTGAGGGCTCTGTGCTGTTCCCTGAGCCGCTGACGTGGATGGATAAGCTGGTGGTGGAGTACGCCAATGCCATTTGCCAGTGGGAACGGAACAAGTTGCAGTGCTCCGACACGGAGCAGGTGGAGGCCGAGCTGCAGTGAGGCCTCTGGACTCCGGCGCGCTCCAGCGGCCCTCCTCTGGAACCCGCGTCCCCTCGCCCGCTGTTTCAGGTCTCCCATCTCCCTCAGTGACCTGGATCTGACCTCACACCATCAGCGGAGCCACCCACCATGCTCACCCGTCTCAAGTAGGCGGCTCTCCCTGGGAGCTCCAGGCTATTTTTGTGCTTAGTTACTGGTTTTCTCCGTTGCATTGTTAGCCATGGTGACAAGCGACAGGATTCTCATCTTCCTGTCTGGTTTTTTCAGCATCTGATTGCTTTTAAGCCAATTACATCTAGTTTCCCTATTTAAAAAAAAATGTGTCTCGACAGCCATTTTACTTTGCCAATCAAAAGGCTTTTCCCTGAGAACAGTGAAGGATGTATGTCTTGTTGTAGTGGTTGTTTGTGTCCTTACATAGATCCTGGTGACATGAGCTCACTATTCTAGGCCAGTGCTGAAGATGTGACTCAGCTTGGGGGGGGAGGGGGTCTAGAGGCCTGGGCCTCCTGGCCAGCGTGTAACCTCTTAGTGACAAAGAGAATTCCCTTAAGTCACAAGCCAAGTTTTCTCCCCTGTCACCTGCTAAGACGGCCCCCCATGCCTTGCTGCCACTGCTGAGAGCCACGTGGGGCACTTGCTAAAAATTCAGCCTCCCAGGCCCCTCCCCTTGGAGAGGCTGACTCAGTGGGTCTGGGAAGAGGTCTGGGGATTTTAATTTTTGATAAGTGCCCCAGGGGACTCTCATCACCAGGCAAATTTGGAAAACATCATTCTGTGGCACCTTTAATTACACGTCTTGGTGACTCCTTTTATTGAAGTTCATAGTCAACGGTGTCTCTTCACTCCCAGGGCCTGCAGAGCAGCAAGGCCTGGCAGTGTGGCTGCCCTTTTGATCGTGGTGTGATGTCCCCAAAAACGCCCTGGGTGGGAGTGGCCACTTGAGCCGTATTCTGGCTCTGCTTCTTACCGGCTATATGACCCTGGAAAAGTCCTTTTGGGCTTGAGTCTCTTCTCCTGTGAAATGGGGGACTTGGACCAGGTGGATTGCCGAGATGACCACCAGTTCTGAAGTTCAATGACAAACTCAGTTTACTGAGCTTTGAGAAAACCTCCCTCTGGGGAACCCAGGAGCCTCTCTCCCAGTCTACACATGGAGAGGCCATCGTTTGCCTTTCTCCCCCCACCCCTCGTTTCATATAAAGAGATTTGGGGGGTCTTTTTTAAGCACTCAATTGTAATTTTAGTTTTTTAACCCTCTCTAACTCTGGGTTTTGATACCAAACAATTCAAAAGTTGGATCTGAGCTCAAAGAAAGATATTTCCAGTGGAAGAGGGTGTCCTTTTGAAACTAGATTTTTAAATGAATAGCCTTTCTTTGTTATCTGTTGGCTAGACCTTTCTGAAATGTCTTCTCAAGTGGGAATGTCACTCTAGGTAGGTTTCAAGTACTCCTTTTCTCCAAACCTGTGGTACTTGAACATCTAAAAATCCCTATACTTTGAAAAAAAAATTTTTTTTTCATCAGTTGCTATCTGGAACTCAACAGAACTATGAGTGAAATTGCCTGGACACTTCAAAAAATATTTCCTCTGCTTCATCTCCTTGGGCTTCAGGACAGACTGGAACATAATGAGTGGGCGGAGATGAGGGCAAGGGATGAAGAGGGTCCCCAGGATCCCAAACGCCGGCCCTCAGTGGTCCGAGCGACTGATGGTAGCGTCCGTAACCTAAAGAAGTTGTTTCCTGACAATCACCACTGGCATCCTAGTAACATCAGAAATAGCCATCCTCTCAAAAGACTGAGATCACCGCGGTCTCTGCTTTGCTTTGGTGTAACTTCTCACACTCACCAAATTCTGTCATGATGGCTTTTCCCACAAGTTGTCAGTTCTCGAATGCATTTCCTCTTAGTGTTCTTTTAGCACAAATTGGCACTTTATCATCTGTCCCTCGATTTGGAAGCTAGTCCTCTGTTACTTTTCCTTCTACCCAACCACAGCTGTACTCTAGAAGATTCATGGACATATTTTCTGCCACTGCCTGCATTCCTCATCCTTTTGTGAAAATAGGCCAGCTGAGCAATAGCTGAATAGGATTGAGTCATGGTCTCTGGAAGGAGGAGGGGGGGGGGGGTCCTTGGTCCTTTCACTTGCCTGAGGCTACATCCTTGACCTAGTGACAAAGTAAGTGGCCCAGGTTCCCCTCCCTGTGGGAGCAAAGACAGTCCTGTGGTCCCGTGCACACACGGGGTGGGGGTGCCCTGGGAGCTGCCTGTGTGTCGAGGAGAGGGGGGCTGGGACATAGCTTTTGTTGTCACACAGCCGGAACCCCCTCCCCCTGGGACTGGGGGGGGGGTCCCAGCTGAAGTCTCTTTAGTGCGGAACTCTGAATGGCACTTGCATTCCATTTTGGTTCACATGAAATCAACTGAAGCCCTTTATTCAAGCTCCAGGCTCTCAGGCATGGAAATGAGAACATGACTGTGGCCGCCTCACAGGGACATTCTTGTTCGTCCCTGAATGAGAGCACAGAAGCTCTGGAAGCAGAAATGCAAACTTGCTAATGAATGAGGGAGCAGCGTGCTCTATGTAGGTCATCTTTTTTCCTTCACTCTTCTTCCCAGCCATTCATTGCTGATGATAATGTGGCTGCTCTTCTTGCTGTTAAGGTCATATTTGGGCTAAACCAAGACTGAATTTTTAGACAGTGTTTGAATATTCTATTTTAAAATCAAATTAAGGTTATATATCGCATAGATCTAGACAATTGGGTGGCAGGAATAACATGTTTAAAACCAGGGGGGAAAAAAGCACCCACTTTTCTCCATTTGTGCTCCCTGCCTCTCATACAACTTGAAGACACTGCTCCCAGCCACATTAGGATTGCCTGACTTGAAAAACAGCATCAAGTCTCGGGATGCATTTTATGTTAGGAGGGAGTTTCACAGACTTGAAGGAAACCTTTTGTCTTTCTTGCAGTGAGTGTGCACCAATAATTCCAGCAGAGCAGAGTGAAGAGAGAAGGTTGTTTGCTGCCACCATATTCTTTTAGCTTCCCGCAGCATTTTACACTTACAGGACCCACCATGAGTGTGGAAATACACCTGAAAGGGGAGTGTTCCCCTCTTGACATGGCATTATGGAACCAGGCTGGGGAGACCTGGCTTCTTGTCCCTGCTGTCTCTAATTCACATTGGATAAGTGGGCAGTCACTTCTCTTGCCTGAGCCTGTTACCTCATCTTTAGCTATCTCTAAGACCGCTTCATTTACGCGTCATTTCCCCCATCACTGTTGAACATTTGCTTGAGCGTGGCCTGCAGCTCTCGCAGGTGGAAACAGCTCTGTCATGGCCCAAGGCTCATCTTGAGCGACCTGTAAAGAGGGAGCTTGTGCATTCAGCATTTCCTAGTAAGGACCCTGGATATTATCCAAAACTTCATGTCTTTGACTGGCTTCTCTTCCAAGTCCCCATCGCCATCTCAGTATCCCTTGCTATTCTGAAGGTTGTCCCCTGACTGTGGCAGGTCCTGGCCATTGGGACAAGGACAGTGTCTCCATCCTTCAGTGTAACCATGCAGAGTACAGAGAATACCCAGGGCATCCTCCTTCCTGCTCTGGCTTTCATTCTAAACCACAGTCTCCACTGAGTGAACTTTCTGGGTAGCTGAACTTGTATGCCTGGCATCGGAATGAGAGCTCTCTTTGTAACTAGGTGACTAGAGATGGATTTTGTCAGCTCCGGGGAAAAGATACCAGTGTCCTTGTTTGTGTTTGCCAGGCAAGCAGGTGTCCGAGATGTGAGAAGCTTTTCTTTCCTGTGGCCTTGGTCCAGACTTAGACTGAAGTGCAGATCACTGAAACACCACGTCGAGTCCAAGAACTCCTAGGTCTTTGTCCCTTCTGAAGGCTGGAGAGTTATTCAGAATCACTGCACTGCAGCATTCTGTCACTAGATCATCTGGAATTGTTTGCTTTGCCCAGAAAGCCTTAACTTGCCTCTAGAAAATTCCCTGTTATTACGACAATATTGTGGTGTAAGAATTCAAATTCTTATGCTATACAAGTTTGAAACAAAACCACAGCAAAACCAGAGAATATCCTCAAGTGGCCTGTGGACTCCTACTTAGCTATGCCCCCACATCCTAAGCCTCAACAACACAAGTGATCCAGAATAGACCCGACACCACGTCTCTGGCACCCCCCGCCCCCATCTTCTTGGCCTTACTCTTGTTCAAAGCCACTTTGGATGAAAAGATGCTTCCAAAGCCATGAAAAGTGTCCTGCCTGTGGCACTTACAGGCCAAGCAATTGAGGGCAAAGTTTTCTTCCACCTCTGCAGTCCACCCCCTCTTCATAAGCTAGGATAGCTTTTGCCAAATTGTTTAGGAAGCTGGGGACAAGAGAGTGAGCCCCTGCTGACAGAGGAAACTGGAACACCATCCGTAGCCAAGGCTGCCTCCTGTCTGTGTGCTGCTGCTACTGCCTTCGGGTGCTGCAGCCGCATCTCAGCAGTGGTCCTCAGAAGCAGGCCACAGAGCCCAGCCAGCTCCCCACTCTCAGACTCCCAGAAAGTAGGCAGCTGCCGTTTGGCAAGCCTCAGTCCGCTATGTTTTCTGAATTGACTTTTCCTAGCCTGCATGTGGGTAGAACTTGCATGGATCTCTGACAAATCAGCTAAAGTTAGTTTCTCACTGGTGGATTAAGTCAAACATTCTGAGTTTCACAAAGTTCTCAGCTTTTAACTAGACTCCCATCGATTGGAAATAACAAATAGGAATTCATAACCTACCTTCGCCCCATTCTGGTCCCCATTAGCCAAGAAATCTGTTGCCATAAGTTGGGGACAGTCCACTTATAACACCTGCAGAAATACCCTCAACCTCAATGGCCATTCTCCTCCCAGGCCACCCACGTGGAGCAGCCAGCAGCCACCCAGGATAACTGCCGATCCCCTTGCTCCCAGGGCCAGCCACTTCTCTTCCGGGTTGGTCCCATGTGTGGACAGAGTTCCTGGGTGTGGGCATTAGATTTTGTTTGGTTTTCATCTTGGCCTCTTTAGTTTTCCTAAAGCACAAGTCCACGTAGGATCCCATCACTTCTCCATACCCGTTCCAGAGGGCCTGGGTCTCTCCCACTGCCTCAGGAAGACCTTCACTGTACCTGAACTTCTGACTTCTGCCACTGCAGCTGCCTTAGTGACACTGGGGTGGGGGGAGGGGGGCAGTTTGCATTCTCTCCTTTTCCTGGTCAGACTCCATTCGACCACATTCTTATGTTGACAGATCTGCTTCCAAATTGATTTTTGAGAACCATCACTTTGACATTCCTAATTCTGGTTTCATTTTGTTGTGTTCTCTTTGGGTTTTCTAAAACTTAAAATGCTGCCCTGGAAATACTGTATTTTGGGGTTTGTGTTCTGAAAGCCTCTGTGCTGCTGGATCTTTGGGGGGTGGGGGTAGGGGCGAGACAGGATCCTTCAGCACCGAGGTGTTTAAGATTTGCAACTAGCAATGCAATTTTTTCTAAATATGAGGATATTTACCTTTATTAAGAAGTTATACTAAACAATGGTGTCCTGATCGTTTATGTTCTCATATTACTTTTGACTCTACTTTGATTCTGTGTGGTGATGAACAAAGATCGTTACAAACAAAAATTGTAATTTTGTTATCTTTGATTCAATGGAATTTCTTTACTTAAAAAAATAAAGACTAAAACCGTGGTGTGGCTGTGTGTGTTTTGTTTGATGGGAATTTTCTACCTAAATAGGTTGTTCATTAAGCATGAGCTGAATGAAAATGCACAAAACTCACATTTCCCCTCCCAGTTGATGTTAGCCCAGCCTTGCATAGGAATACCAAAGACAGAACTGGCCCATAGGAGTCCTCGCAAAAGCACTTCCTCTCCAGGCAAGAAACCCAAGAACTGAAATAAGCAAGGTATCAGCATTTTAACGTAGACAGAATGCACGGAGAGGGGGAAACGGCACATGATTTGTATACTTTCCCAATATCATCCTTTGAAAGGACTAGGTGAACCTGACCTAAGTAAAGATCATATTGGGGGATGGTGGTGGCGTTTTCATCTCCTTCCGATCTTTCTGAACCCAAGCGAAGGGTCTCCCAGGGTCAGGCCCTGGCTCAGCCAGCAGAGCTACACCACAGCCCAGAGCCTTGAACTTAGAGCTCCCTCCCTCCCTCCTCAGCTGTGCAAACCAAGCAAGGCCAGGTGGTGTGTCGGCTCAGGAAGGTGTGCACTACCGAAACCTAAGAATGCCCAACATCAAATTGCAAAATCCGTCCCTCTGTGATTAGCAAGCTTCTCCCCCCAGCCCACCAAATGGGAGTCCTGCTATCTTTCCCTGTCCCCTATGAAACACCATACCCTGATTCTTGTGTCTCCTAAGCTAAATTCTTTGGGTTCTTGGAGAGAAGAACCAAGGTTGGCTGTGGGTCTGAGACCGAGACCCCCTCCCCCCACCCCAACCCACAGTGGGTCCTGTTTCATTGGTGCCACGACTCAGATATTTCTCTTTTCTCCTGTCTCCTCTGTGGAAGTGTCTCATGTGGACGTTGGAGCCCAGTGATGTGCAAATCCAGGCACTTGGTCTGGGCTACTCCCAGATAGCGCCAAAGGGCCCCACTGGTTCTCTGTTGGCCATGGCTCAACAGGGTGTTTCACTTTCTCTTTACCTCTGTACCCAAGGACCACTGATCCCTCAAACGTCGGGCACCAGCCGGCCAGTAAGAGTCATAGGGCAGCCACCAATCTACAAGGCTGGTTAAAGGTCTTGCAATGTCTTCCTCTGGGGGAATCCTTCTCCTGTGGAGTTGGGAATATTGCCTCAGAGGGCCTTGCCTTCCTGATGACTATGAAACCCACTCACGATTTCCTCCTTACTGTTTAAATACTTTTTTGGTTATGATTCTGTCTGGCCCATAATCTATTTTTACCCTGCCACTGTGACATCCATGCTACCTGGTAGTGGGGATCCAGGTGTGTGTATGTGGGGAGGTGACCACCAGGTCCTGCTCCACTGCCCACTTTCCTTCCCAGGGCATGGTGGCCATGGTGTGTGCATGAAAGGAAGCAAGCAAGTGAGAGAGTGTGAGGGGTGCCGGGGAGCTCCTGTTGGAGTTTCCTGTGCCCGTGGTGGGAGTCCAGGCTGTCTGCCTACAGCTGACATGTCAGTGCTGCGGACAAAGGGGGCCAAGCACTGGTGTTGGAGTCACCACCACCACTAAAGACACGAAGGACAAGGTAGATTGAGTCCTTCCAGCCCAACCGGTGGCCATTCATCATCTTAAAGCCCCAACCTGTTTCTCTCAACAGAAACAATATCCTCTTAAACCACAAGTCCCAGAGGGGTTTGTTCCCATTATCAGGAGTCTTTTTTTTTTTTTTAATTGGTTCATTGTAATCACATCTTTGTTAGGTACAAGCTAATAAAGGCATTTATGCACACATTTCTCATTTAACCCCTTCCCCAATTCCCACCCCACTCCCTCGTCCTCCCTCCTTCTCAAGTTCAGTTTAGTGATTGACTTTGATATATTTGTGAAAGTACATCACACATCATGTGCATTAGGTGTCTCCCCCCTGCCCCCGTCCATCACTTTCAGTTAATTCAACTTCTTTGCTTATCTAGGGTTTCTCCTTTTTCATCTGGAGTCCCTCTTATGCCCCATCCACATATTAGGGAAAACATATGCATTTTTACTCTTTGTGACTGACTAATCTCACTTAACATAATGTTTTCCAGTTGCATCCATTTTCCTGCAAATACCCATTTTAATAGCCAGTCAGCACTTTAAGTCACTACTTTAATAAGTAAAAGATCCTAAAAATAAACAATGAGCATTGTAGTTTGAATATAGTTTGAATATCAAATAGGAACTGACACATAATCCTAATTGTTTAACCTGGAAAAAGAAAAATTTGTTAACAACATCTCTTACTTCTTAATAAACTTTAAAAAAAAAACTTATTTGTTGAAGACTTAAGTCATATGAACTAAAAGGTATTTGGATCCATTTTTTTTAACTTGATGAGTGCTCTTTATAAGCTAATTTTGGTACCATGTGGACGATAGACAATACACTTAAGGGTACAAACATATCTCATAGCTTTAGCTTGCCAGGCATTGAATTTTCATAGATAAATAACCAACCAGATGTATAGTTCCCAAAGTTAAAAATACAACCTATCACAAATGCCTGTAGGAGATTATAGAATAGAGGACACGAACATGGAAGCCTCCTCACAGAACAAGCCTCCATCTTCTAATTTACATTAGGGCCAGGAAAAGTAACAAAACCCATTTTTCACTAGCATAGGAGGGGAACAATCAACCCGCTTTAGTTAAAGCAGAAATCCAAGAGTGCCCCCCCCCCACTACCACATGGTCAGCTAGTACTCACATGGTCGGCCATCTTAGCTAGAGCAATGAGATGAAACACAACAATTTAGAGCAGACATTTGTAGCAAAAAGTCTTAACAGATCGGCCACTAAAATGCGTTGGGTCTGAATGCTTCTCTTTTAGTGCCTTTGAGCACTCATTTTAAAAGGAGACTGAGATCGACTCGAGGGGAGAAGAATGAAAGGAAGCGGGAGAAAAGGCAAGAGAGAGAGAGAAAGTGAAAATCTGCTGAATCTACGTCCCATTGCTGGCAGCTGGCTTCCCTAACCCCACCATGGGTTTCGCTCGCTTGTTCTCGCCCCAAGGTTTCTGGACTGAACGGCCTTCCGTGGCGGCCTGCAAGCCACTGCAAAAAGTAAAACTTATGCTGCCAATTTGAGCGGGCCTCGTCCCCAACTCCCAACGGCTCCTCTGGGCCCAGCGTGACACAGATGGCCCCATCAAACCAAGATTGAAAGTCGGCCATTCTGCAGAACAAATACTGATTAACGTACCTTTTTTTTACCTTCAGTGAAAGATTACATGCCTGAGTTCTGAAATCAGAAAAGTGGTCAATCATTAAGACAAAGGAGTTGAAGAAGTCTGTCCCATTATGGAGAAGTAGAGAACAGCTGCAGGTCCAAAGCTGAAACCGAAAGTTAACACCACGTGGACAGGGGAGGACAGACAAACACTGAACAGAGAGATAGGCCTTTTTACGCTGTGCGCTTCCTCTTTAAAACTTCCCATGAGAGATCTACCAAACGGTGCACACCATGCCACTGGGTCGGTGGGGACGTCTCCCTCACCTCCTGACCAGCGACCCTCGAGTACATCCGCCTAGGTCTTCTGCCAGTCCTCAATTCGGGCCCTCAAATACAAGTCAGCTGCCAAACAGGAGGTTGGCTACGCAAGCCAAGCCTCTCTGCAGCCCCCTTGGTTGCCAAATCCAAATGGGAGATTGGCTACACAAGCCCAGCCTCCCTACAAGCCAAACGGGAGATCAGCTATGCAAGCCGACTCTCCCTGCCAAACAAACCCCTTCTACTCTGGAGGTGAGTGAGAGTCTTTGGGGGACACAGCTTCCAGGCCAACGCACCAAAATGTTATGCACAAATCCAGGGTGCCCCACCAAAGAACATACACATCACACAGAGCACTGTAATAAACAAGAAGGAGATTTTGTTACTAACCCAGGTCAGGGTTGAGTCTAACCTGGATTAGGGTTCTGCCTAAGTATAAAGGTGTTATGGCAGCGGAACCTATCAGGAGTCTTTTAATCCAGCAGTTGTTGACTCGTTGCAATAGCCCTTGTAATGAGGAACTTGGAGACTAGTGCAAAACCTTCACCTCATCAATGAAGTAGTTGTGTCTCTACATCCTTGTAATGAGGATCTTGGAGATAAGTAGGATCTTGCAGACCAGTGCAAAACCTTCGCCTCATCAATGAAGTGGTTGTGCCCCTACATCCTGTGGTTCAAAAATCCCCAAAGGTAATCACTGGTTTTCTGTCCTTGACCTAAAGGATACTTTTTTTTTTTTTTTACATCTTTGTTCCTCTTTTAGAAAAATCAAGAATAGGACATTCTGTTGCCGTTTTGGTTGGTTGGTTGGTTAGGTTTTTTTGATCTGCCAGTATCCCAATTCTTGAGTGCTCAGAACTAAATCTTAGTACATTAGTACTGGAAAGCAACTGTAGGGCCATAGAAGCCCAATAAGAGTCCCTAATTCTCTTGCTTCTCTAGTGCCCCAGAATCTTCAGGCACTTGGTGTTTTAATAACTAAAATGGAAGTACTTGTGCACTATGAAATATGTTGCTTATGGATAAATACCTCCTCCCAAGTTGAGGAAAACCTCAACTCTCCCAAAGACAACTTCAAAAGTATTGACATCTAGCTGGGCATGGTGGTGCATGCCTGTAATCCCAGTACTTAGGCTAAGACAGGAGGATTACAGGTTCAAGGCCAGTCTCAGCAACTTAGTGATCCTCTGTTTCAAAATAGAAAATAAAATAGGGCTGGGGGTATAGCTCAGAGGTAGAATGTCCCTGGGTTCAATCCCCAGTACACACACACACACACACACACACACACACACACACACACACACACACATATATATATATATATATATATATATATATATATATCCGAGGTGCCCCACCAAAGAACATACATGTCACACAGAGCACTGTAATAAACAAGAAGGAGATTTTATTACTAACCCAGGTCAGGGTTGAGTCTAACCCGGATTAGGGTTCCGCCTAATTATAAAGGTGTTATGACAGCGGAACCTATCAGGAGTCTTTTAATCCAGCAGTATATTGACATTTTACAAGACAAAGTTGGTTCTGGGCCAGGTTAATTACAATCCCTACTTCTGTCTCTCAGGTCACAAATCTGGCCTTGGATCCTCCCCTTTGCCTGGTTTTGCTTGTTTTGCCATTTGATCCATGTCTGCTTAACATGATTGTCAGGCTTGTATGTTCCGGATTGGAGGAGATTAAACTACAGACGGTGCTCCAGATGGAGCCAAAGATGACAGCCCAGGAGGAATTCTACCATGGCCCTCTTGATCATCCCGAGCCCTGAGAACCCAGCTGCTGGACCCTAGCTGCCATTCCCCTTCCATCATCCCTTCTCAGGAGTGATCATCACCCCTGTTCCCTAACGGCAGAATAGGAGGAATGGTAAAAGATAAAGGGTGGCGAGCTGGGAATAAGAGGACTTCTAGATCAAGACTGATCAGGGATTCCAAAGAGAGATTGAAAATGGACCAATCAGGACCCAGATCTAAAGACCAATCAGGGCCCAGATCCAAGGACCAATCAGCAGAGTTGCCATGCTATAAAAGCTGGGGTCTCCAGGGTAAATCAAGCAGTGCCAATGTGGGAAGAGAGGAGCAGAGACCAGCACAAGCAGAGTAATAGCTGTGTGGTGGTGGTGGCAGCGGCAGCAGTCACAACAGCAACAGCTATAGTCAAACAAGGGCAGCAAGCTAGCTTGCAGAGCTGTAGCACCAACAAAGCTGAGTAGCAGTAACAGAGATTTGGCAGCATCTTTTTGGCGGCAGCCAAGGACCAGTGTGAACACTGGGGAGCGATGACCCTTTCAAAACCCTTCTCTGTGTGGGAGTCCTGCCGCCTTTGCCTGTCTCCTGTTAAATGCTGCACCCAGAGTCCTGTGTCTCCTAAGATAAATTCTTTTGGTTCTTGGAGAGAAGAACTGAGATCGGCTGCAGGTCCAGGGCTAAGACCTCTTCACCCTGCCCTAGCCCTACCCCAACCCTCGGTGGTTCCTGTTTCAGTAACAGAGCCAAAGGGCCAGAGTTGCTGGATTCCTATCTCTTTGACCCTAAGCAGGATTTAATATCAGATATATACGTGTATATACATATATATGTATATGCATACACACACATATATTTTTTTAAACCTATAAGATGAGAATATGGGAATAATTGTAAGAATGCCTGCCTTGGGATATTGAGCAGCTTGCTATTTTTCAAAGGGCTCCAGCTATTTGGGGAAGTGGTTTGGGCTTTGGTTCCCATTCATAAATCACCTTTCAGGACAGGGTAGAAACTGGAAGAGAAGTGTCCTCTTGGGGCATCTCCGTAGCACGGTGTCTAACTGACGGGACAACAGGGAAGGCAGAAATAGGCCTGCATATGTAGTTTCCCAAAACACTCCTGAGCCTCGCAGTGCTGACAAACTGTGTGTGTGTGTGTGTGTGTGTGTGTGTGTGTGTGTGTGTGTGCATCAAACCCTGGTCCTAACTTTTTCTTCTTAACGTGGTAGCTTTAAGAAATCAAGGTGTAGTCACACATGTCCTGCTAGCTGGCAGGGTGACATCTGGGTGCAGCTCCAGGGGGGATCTTGCCCTTACCCTGGGACATTTAGGCCGCCGCTGCTGCCTTCCCAAGTGGGCTTTTGCAGCCCAGGTTGGAGGAGCCAAGCTCTGGCCTCTCTCCTTGTCTGTCCTCTCTGCTCAAGTGCAAAGTTTGAGCCAGGTATGGTGGTGCAAGCCTATAATCCCAGTATTTGGGAGGCTGAGATAGGAGGATCGCAGACTTGAGGCCAGCCTCAGAAATTTAGGAAGACTCTCAGCAACTTAGTAAGAACCTTTTCAAAATAAAATAGGGCTTAGGAGGTAGAATGTCCCTGGGTTCAAGCTCCAGTACCAAAGAAACAAAAATTAAAAAATAATAATAATAAAGTACTAAAGTTTGCCCTTAAACCCTGAGATAATCAGACTTGCCAGGGGCTCTTCCATACCCTCACCTTCTCGAGGCGGCAACCCTCAGGGCTTGAGCAGTGCACATTTGATCTGCCCGGGGAACTTGGAAAGATACTGATGCCCAGGCTGTGTGCCAAGCCCAGTACATGAGAACCCTGAGGCCGGGACCCAGGTTGAAGTGATTTCAAGCTCCCCAGAGGACTCCAGCCAGCAGGGAGGTTGCAAACCGCTGCTGGAGGATCTTTGGCGGGCTCTTTGAGGTGCAGTCCCCGGGGAGTCTAGTTGAAAGGGCAGGTTCTGGTTCCGCAGGTCTGGGATAGGGCGGTGAATGGTGATGCTCCGGGACCCTGCGCTTCCAGGCCCAACACGGCTGGAGTTTCACCCAAGTGGGAGGAGAGATGGGCCGATTCACCCACTAGGTGACACCACCTCTCTCCCTGGTTGGCTCAGGACAAAGGCTCACCTCTCCCAGAAGCTTCCCCAGGCCACCAGGCAGCACTGGCGTCCTCCAGTGTGTCTTGGTGGGCTCCAGACTCCAAGCAGAGGCCAAACCCAGGCAGAGGCTCCCTGGAACAGGAAGCTGTTCCTCTTCTGAGACCTCTACCCACACTCGGATGAACGGCCTCCAAATTCAAGAGCTGTCTCCCTCGTTCTCTCAGAGGCCACCACCTTCCAGCTCCAGTTACCGTTTGCAACAGAGCTCCTGCCTCAGCCCAGATGTCTCCAGAAGGAAGCTGTTCCGGGCACCAAATGGGTGTCCCATGCTTTGTGGTCCCCCTTCTGTGGCAGTGTGTGTGTCGGGGTGGGGGGGTGGGGGTTCCAGGGGGCGCTTTTTTGTCCCTCTTCCGTTAGCTCATTATTGCAGGGTGGGGGAGGGGCACCACAGGACTCACACATTTAGGCAGCTGGGATCTTGTGGGGCTGAGCATGTCAGGTTTTAACATTCACCCACGTTCTCCGGATGGCAACACCACCTTCCTAGGCAAAGTCTGGCTGGCTGGCTCTCTCTCCTGTCCCAGGGATGGGGCAGTACCAGGCAAGGCCAGAAGGGGGCGGTGCGAGCCCACAGTCAGAGCCAACTCACTGGTCCCTACTCTAGGGCTTCTTCCTTATCAGTCAGGGTCCTTGAGCTAGGGCCCTAACCTTGCTGACTTTATGGGGAACCCTGGCATTCTGCTGGGGTTTGAGTAGGATCCAAGGCTGCCCCAAGAGCCTCTTAGCCAGCATCTGCCTGCCGTTTCTTCCCATCCTAGCCTCATCTATAAGCTTAGAACTGCCACAGATCAGGGACTGTGACTACATCCTGGCAATTAAGGACTCGGGGAGACAGAGTCAACAGACAACACCAACTGCTGTTCCCCTTAGATTTGGAATATAATTCTTGAAAAACAATTAAAAGCAATATATCTGTGCTGGGGGTTGAACCCAGGGCATTCTACCCCCAAGCCACACGTGCAGCCCTTTTTATTTTGAAATAATGTCTTACTAAGTTGTTGAGGGTCTCATTAAGTTGCTGAGGCTGGCCTCAAACCTGCCATCCTCCTGTCTCAGCCTCCCAAGTACTGGAATTACAGGCATGTGCCACCATGCCTATCTTAGAAATATATTTTTCTTTTTCTTTTTTTTTTTTTTTTTTTTTTTGTGTGGTACTGGGGATTGAACTCAGGGGCATTCTACCTCCGAGCTATACCCCCAGCCCTATTTTTTATTCTTTATTTTGAAACAGGGTCTCACTAAGTTGCGGAGTGCCTCATTAGGTAGCTGAGGCTCGCTGGGAACCCGGATCCTCCGGTCTCAGTCTCCCAAATGCTGGAATTACAAGCGTGCACCATCACACCCGGCTTCCAAGCTCTTTTTCTGTCCAGCAATATTGGGCTGTGGAACTTTGCCCAGAAGTCAGTGCTTCAAAATAACTAAGGATGATCACTATTAGGAACCAATTTAAAAATGTAAAGGAATTTTTTTTCATGGCAATCACTTTAAGATATAGGGCTTCCCCCTCTGCCTTCCTTTCTCACACTTGGTCACCATGACCTCAGTTACAGTTGCTTCGAAACAGGTAGCAGGGGCCTGGGAGTTGTTTGTTTATTGTTTATAACAGTTTTACTCTCTTCTGTGATTTGGAGCAGGCCTACTACTTGTGAGTGTGTGTGTGTGTGTGTGTGTGTGTGTGTGTGTGTGTGTGTCTATGGCACTAGGGATTGAATTTAGGGGCATTCTACCTCCAACCTACACCTCCAACCCTTCTTTTTTTTTTTTTTTTCGGTACTGGGGATTGAACTCAGGGGCATTCTACCTCCGAGCTATACCCCCAGCCCTATTTTTTATTCTTTATTTTGAAACTGAGTCTCACTAAGTTGCGGAGTGCCTCACTAGGTAGCTGAGGCTGGCCACCAACCCGGATCCTCTGGTCTCAGCCTCCCG